>JANHZU010004410.1:33331-44573 GCA_032468055.1 Acrochordus granulatus
AATCCTTTGAAGACTTCCAAAAGGAAAAGGGTGTGGATTTATTTGCCACAGTATCTGAGGATAAGACAAGAATCATTGGGTAGAAGCATAACAGAGGAAGATCAATAGAACAGAATATATGTCGCTCAGGGTTGAATTGTAAGAATTGTTTAAACACAATTCAAAAGAAACAATGAAAAAGCTGAAAAGGAAACAAAAAGACCAGAACACTTTCTTGTCAAGTATCATCAGTCAGATAAGCAGCAATGATTAATACCAGACAAACAAGTAGTAAATAATATCATAATCAAGGAACTTGGAGATTTAAATCCTGGCATCTGGACTTGTTTCTTTATTGCTTGAGCAGAGAGCTTTCACCACCAATCCAGGCAGCTTCATCAGTCTGTGGGAGTAAGAAGTCATTATGATGTAAAAAGCTGACTCACCACCACTTCTTCATTTTAGTAATTGCTAATATTCCTGGATAAATGAGAATTTAACAGTATTTAGCAGTACAGTCAAGGAACTATCAGCTTAGCCAAACAATTAAACAATAAACAACAGCCTAATCAAGGAACTACCAAGGAGAAAACCACACTAATATGGCAGGGCAAGCTCCTATATATAAACAGAGAGCAAAGCCCACTCCCTTCTAGCATGGAAGATGCTACCTAATCTGGTAATGAAATGCCTGCAAGCAAACAACCAAGCTCAGAGAGCACTGTGAGCCTGGGCTGAGAGATGGGACAGGCACATAAGCAGGATGGACAAAAGGAATCTTGTCATAATTCCCTCAAGAAGGAACTGAGTCCTTAAGGAAACAAGGGAAGCTGTCTAAAATATTATTTCAGGAGATTAACCAGATAAGGAATTTGGGCCTGAGCATATGGGAAAACCTCTCTACAAATCACATCAAAGCTACCAGTCTTGTGAATCATAAAAGTAAGGACTTTGGGGGAAGAAAAGGGATCCTGAAGCCTCCCCACCTTCGAGTCACCTTTGGGATCCAGACTTAACAGCTCCCATCCCTCTGCCAGTGTCTGCAAGCCTAGTTAGGGAGGACATGGGTAAGTGTGGATGACTGTGTGTGTGTGTGTGTATGAGAAAGAGCAAATACACATATTGTAACCAATGAAGTTGTGCTGTTATTTTAAATTTACAGGGTCTCTGTGTATTTTAAAGAAGCAGTCATGCCTCAGTGCTTGGTTGAAAGTGATTTGAGTGATCACTGTGAGTGTGTACATGAGTATCCCAGGATCATAAATAAAACCTGGGAGCATGCATGTCACAGCACCAAGGACTACATAGAGAGAAATTTAAATTTGAAATAAGAAGAAATGTCTCAACTGTAAGAACTATTAAGGAGTGGAAGAAATTGCCTCCTGCAGTTCTGGCTACTCCATCGTTGAAGGTTTTCAAAGAAAATTTGGACAGCCATTTGCCTGGAATGGTCTGATGATTCCTGCATTGGTCAAGGAGTTGGTTTAAGTCCTGTAAGTCCCTTTCAACCCAACGATTCTATAATTTCCTCTCTTGCACATCACTCTGTTATGGATGTGTCCATTTCGTCCCATCATTATTTGCCCTAATCTTCATCCATCTTTATTTTAGATCCGGAAACACAAGTTTCCCCAGACTACTTACTCTTTTGCTTTCTTGTACAGCACCATTTTTTTTCAGTGCTCTGGGAGTGCTGCAAGGAGAGAGATTATCTAAGGTGAAGTAAACTCTAATTTATTCAGTTCAGCCCAAAGCATTTCGATTAAGGTAAAATCGTTATCTGGGGCACTGTAGAACAAAGGGTTCTGCATTTTCCACATACTCTTTCACAAAAGTGGTTTCAGACATCACTTTTATGGTGTTCTTAATGAAGATTTTAATAGAAATGTGTGGGCTGAATCAATTATAAGAGACTGCTCTTTGCAGAACCTCAGTTTTGGCATTATGCTTTTATATTACACTCTTATTCAGTTTCATTATAAAAACAGCGAAAAATAATACAAATTGAGAATAAAAATACTATAGTTAAATAAAAAAAATCCAGCATCTTGAGAAACATGTGGTTCCTTTTGGTGCAATGGAATTACATGGTAGAAATGTTCCATGTAATAAATTTTATTCTCTTGGGACAATGAAATAACTTCCTCCAACATTCCTTCGGTTTTCACCCCAGTTTTCTTTTCACAGTTAGCAAAACTAACTCAGACTGAAGCCATTACTTTCTCACTCAAAACTGCTCTTGTGAGAAAACCCACTTTCATTGCACTGGGGCAGTCCTGAAAAATACTTCACAAAAAGTAATCCTCTTTTATCTTAGTTCTGCTGAAAAAACAGACACAGAGAGAAGTTTGGTTTTTGCTGTTTTATAGAGGCAATGCATCTATAAAACAGCAGACTTATCCCTTCACTTCCTTAGGAGAAAATCAAACTGATCTTTGTGAAGTTTATTTCTGGGCAGACAAATATATATTCCTGTGTTTTAACAGGAACAAGTTTTAGTTTAAGAGGGTTGAAATCTTTAAATAAAAATCCTCCATCTTGTTTAATGGTAGCATCAGATAGGTCTATCATTTCTGTTTCCAAAAATGCAGAAGTTTATTAATTGAAACAATATATTACTTTAGCACATATCTAAACTGAAAAAATAAAACCTGTGTGCATATTTGATGAATGTTTAGGTTTATATTTTTCTATACTGTACTATATACAAATAGTGAATCATATGCGTGATTAAATATCTACTAACTGGGGGAAAAAGGGGAGAATATTTCAATCAAGGTAAATTTGATATATGTTAGTATCTCATTCAATACCATCAATAACTGGATTTGCATTTACAGATTTGGTTTGGTTCACTATAAAATGTTAATTCCATATGCTAAGAGCTTTTTTTGGTAAGATGTCTGATGGGAAAAATAATCTTCCTCTTGCATGACACTTCTTTCTCCAGATAATTTCATCATAAATGACTGAATCTATGATAAAATTTGGTCTTGATAGGATGAGAGACAGCATAATAATTCCTATACCATCCCAATCACCCATATGGCACAGAAAACATTTTATATTGGCAGATGATCAGATGGGTCTGTTGATCAGAGATGATTTTTCCACAGTGCCTCTTTACCTTCCAGCCCTACTCTTGTCTATCACAGATATCCTGATAGACTTTCCACTCCTTTTTTCATGACAGGTCAGCACTATCATCCAAGATGAAATAATAATGAAAATATTATAGATATTTTCATTGACTGTGGCCTTAAAAATAAGGACTTTTAGATTGGAAGATGTGATCTCTCCTAGAAGCCCTATTTAGATTGCAACCTGAGAGAAAGGAATAATAGTAACAAGCCTATCCTTTTTTCCCTAGGTCAGAAAGTCCAGGTTGCATCTTCCCATCCTACTTCTGTTGCTACTTTTAATGTTTGCTCTCAACAGAGACACTATCCCACAGTCTCCCTGTTATCTTCCATAATACGAATGAAGAATTCATAAAAATTAGCAAAAAAGCACTTTTTTTCTCTATAAACTCTCTTCCCAAAATGTATTCATGATGACAAATATGACTAATACTGCTTGGTTTCCTTTTAGCCCAAGAAATAGAACGATGAAATTGCTATGCAGAAAGGCTCCACCAGAGAACTTCTGCAACTCAGTCCTGTAGATAGCTGGAAGGAAGCATAATCTTCTGAACTTTCTCTCCCAAGAATCAAATAGCATGACCCTGAATTCAATTCTAAGTTTCTGGGTGCTCAAGGAAATAAATTATTCCTTCCATCATACCACTGTTGTTGTCTCAGTCAGACACTTTCAAAATGTCCTAGATACTGAATACCATTGAAGATAGGTCTGCCTGCTGGTTTTTCAAAGAAAAAAGAGAACCATTGAAAAAAATTGTTCAGTTAAGAATAGCTGCTCAAAGGTTTGAGTGGACATATTGTACATGGGATGGATTACGCTATTTATACAAATAGCTGAAAATTTTCTGAGTGTACAGAATAGACAACCTTTTTTTTGAATTGATCTCTGCCTGCCTATCTGTCTGTCTGTCTATCCTTTTTCCCTTATTGAGAACTCAATGCATGATGTTCTCCCATAATTCCATTTTAAAAATAGCAAGTCTCCTGTAGACTGGACTGGAGGAAAAAAAGTAAATCAATATGATTTCAACCACTAATCTAAACTGTGTCTTAGGCATTCTTTAAACAGAAAGCTCTCTATTAGAAAACCAATGGTAGATCGGAACAGTGATTTCCCCCTCCCTGTTAGTACAATATTAGTATCAGATAAACTGTTTATTATAAAGCATTCAGTTGAAATTATGAACAGCTGAGATTTTGATTAATGTCCACTCACAAAAACTAAAGTCAGAATTAAAAGTCAGTTATATTTTCCTCACTGAAAAGACAGTCCAATTTTCTGTCACTGTTATGGTGTATTGTGCTACTCATCATTTATATTTGTTCTGGTCTAAATTCCTTTAATAGCCTATAAAATGTTCATAACTAAGTAAAGATTTTACCTTTGAGAACTATTAATACTTTAATCCTATCCTGTATTTCAGTCCCCCACACCTTTTAAAATAACTATTTAGTAAATTATGCTTCTATTTGGCCTTTACTTGGGTACTGTATCTCAGTGGTATATTAGTTCAAAATTTGAGTAAGTAGAACCTTTTATATATTTGACAGCATTTTGTGTAAGCATAATTGCCTTATGAATTTCTGTAGAGTTCCTCTGAATAACAAATTAACTGACAATGTGGAAATTGGATTGTTGAAAAGGTATACATAACATGTCAAATACTACTTTTTCTAAATTGGAAAGTTCCTACCAAAGGCAACTGATTCCATTTAAAGTTATTCTAGAATTGGCTTTAAAATGACACCCAAACTATTAAAAAAGGGGAGAAACATCTTCATGATTAATATTATAACTGCGTCAAGATATTGTTCTGGCTTTCCCTTTTCTTTTTTTAAACTGGCTTCTGAAATGTCTTGATAACTTTGTGAGTAATGACAGTCCATGCAATAAGACCGAACATTTCTCAATGAATTATGAGTGAAAAATGATGAAGAAACCAATGGGGAAAAAGTTTGCCAATGTGTTTTCTCTATTCAGTCAGGAAATGTAATTCTTTGCTTGTTATATCTGAACAAAGGAAGAAGCTTCGTCACTTAGCTGAAAGAGTGGTTTCACGTATTTCCCTGATCCTCAGCAGAACTCTTTTTCCAGATTAAAAAAACCTGCATGATGTAAATGGTTTTAGGAACAGGTTTTAAACTGTTCTTTTCACCAAGCCTTTAATCCAAAACCTGATTGCCTGTATGCCGCCCCTGGAGAAATAATGAGTGATACATTTGGCAAGTTACTAATGCTTAATTCTTTATTATATATTGCGTATACCTTGCCCTTTCTTTCTTCATGTTATCTCTGCAGTAGCTCCATAACAGCTCTGTGGGGTGATTTGGCCTTAGAGAGATGTATTCCAAATCAGCAACTGGATTTATAAGCCGGATTTCCTGTTCCTAGTTCAACAATTTAAATACTATACTATACTATAGTACTCTAGGTGTATATTTCCTGGCCAAGCACGAGTAGACTTTCCCCCATCATTGAAATATGCTCTTCTCATTCAAAATTATTTCCTAGGGTTTCACCAAAGATTATCCACACAAGTGAACAATGCTTTTTTTTCCTGGAGCATGAGATTCATATTCTATGTTGCATGTAGAAAATCATGACATTGGCATCAGCTTGGCAACCTTATGTCTGCATTGACTGGACTTAAGTACTGTCCAGTCAAGTGCTAAGAATGGATATATGATAAACACAGGTGTGATGTAGCCCTCTATAACTTTATAACTTCTAGAGGACATCCAAGCTAGTCTGACAAGAGGCTCAACACAATTAAAGGTTGTGTGTGCTTTTGGCCTGCATTTTATGAGAATAAAATCCTAAATGAACATGTTTAAGTCACAAAAATCTTCATAATGATGGGGATTTTATTGGAAAATGAGATGCTTGATTGTTGTTATTTTAAAACCCTGTTATGTGGAATTGGATTTTCCTTTAAGTGTCTCTTGTTTTGAACTGCAGAAACAGAAACAGGCTTGACTTTCACTTCACAGGTGAATGAGCCAAGCTTAAATGTCATTCAGTTCTGGTTAGAATACATGACATTGACAGATGAAAGTGAAAATTGCCATTTCAGGTTGACCCTTTCCTGATAAAACATGGCTGCTTTGAGCACAAGTGAAATAACTACCCAAATTAATCATCATTAGAACTTGCAAACTCTGGGAAAACTGACTTTCAGTTTTGTTGTGATCCTAAGCTATTTTTTTCTTGTTCATATTTAAAAACAGAAAAATAAGAAATATGAACTCTCTTGTTATTTAAGCCATGCTTTTTTTTCATAAAATTGTGGCAGGAATTTGAAATCTCAGTTTGACAATTACATTAATCATATATACTTCTGAAATTCCTTCCTTCCTTCCTTCCTTCCTTCCTTCCTGTAGCCATTTTAAAGTTTCCTTTGTATTAGAAAATTCATAATCTGTCTCCATATTCTCTAGTGAGACTTCTGCAGTATTCAAGAGTTCTTGATACTGATGAGCAATAAACATCTTTGGCATAGCAAATGATGAATCAGCCATAACAAAAGAAATTGGTTTCAGTCTGTGCATGACAAATCTCCCTCTCTCTCTGAGAATCAAATCTACCCTCACTAATTTGAGTAGCATTTATTCTGCAGATGTGACTTGTAGCTATAGACTGTATTAACCATTGTTGTTTAACTAGATCTTTTGAGTAAAGCTGTTTGCTATTTCATATTTTCATATCTGCTATATATTCATCTTTACCATGCTTCATTATGGATGATCCTTAAATATAACAGGAGGTATCTCCCAGAAAAGAAAAATTCTGTGATCAACTTTGTTTTTATTGATGAGATCCATCAAATAGTGACCCCCCTCAAAAAAAAAAAAGTCCAGGAATTTGTTAAGTGGGAAAATAGTTACCCATTTTTTTTGTTTTGTTTTGATCAGCATAATTTAGAAAGAGATACATGGTAAATATAATTTTGTTGCTTTTGTTAAGCATCCAGGAATTAGAATCCAGTGATGAGAATGAACCTGAATATACCAGATTGGTTGGCATATATTTAAGCATTATGCTTAAATGTGATGAATCCAACTATTAGTTTTGCAAATATAGGTCCATTCTCCTAAATGATTTTTTACAAAAGAAATTTCGTAAAACTGACATTTATTTTTACATTTAAAGCATACATATTTTAAAACTATAGAGAATCAGGTTAATTTGGGGGGTCTTAAAATGAAGAAAGAAAGAAAGAAAGAAAGAAAGAAAGAAAGAAAGAAAGAAAGAAAGATTTGTTTGTAACTTTTCCTAATAAGCATATTTTTCATACTTTCTACTTTGTCACAATTAAAAAAGATTCTCAGTGGCTTATGTACAGTAAAACATAATAGAATAATTTAAAATGTCCATGATAGCTGATACTGGCTAGAGTAGATCGTCCTACAGATATCCAAATGCCAAGCCATGATCAGCTTTATAAATCAGAACTAAAAACCTGGAAAACAACTGGCAACCAGTGCAGGGTCTGCAACATTGTGTTATAAGGTCCCTGTGCCAGGAGCCAAGGAGTATGAGAGTCTTTACTTCAACACTGAGTAATACATTATAAAGATCGGAATGACCCCAGGCTGGGGTCATCTACCACAGAGTATGTATGAAGTGCAACTGCAATTATGTGGGAAAAATGAGACAAAAATTGAATATTAGGTTGTGCGAGCATGCAACGGTGGTCTGTCGGCATGATCCCAACTTCCTTGTTGCCATGAATGTAGACATATGTTTGATTTGACAGCAGTGCCTATTACTGGCTGCACAGACAACAAGGTCGCGAGGGAGATTATTGAAGCATGGGAGACAGGCCCAGCATTGGTTAACAGATGCAGGGAACTCCCTCCCACATACCAAGCTCTCTGTTACAATATCCTTCAATGTAAGATTAACAATGAAAGCGCTAAAAATTCTGTTCTCCCCCCTTTTCTCTCCCTCCCCCCTTCCCCTGAGTGTAAAAACAGGCTAGGAAGGTGAGTGAATATGAGATAATAGTCTACTTCTGAATGAATTAAAGTGGAGGAGGCAAGGAAGGGTTAACTATAAGGAAATTTAAAGAGCTCCCAGTATTACGTTCAGTTTGCAATTGTCATGTGTCCATTGCAGTGGTGTGCATGTATGGTTCTTTCAGAGGGATGAGCACTGGTGGGAGCTCAAAAGCTAAGGACAATAAA
This sequence comes from Acrochordus granulatus, assembly GCA_032468055.1. Classification (NCBI taxonomy): domain Eukaryota; kingdom Metazoa; phylum Chordata; class Lepidosauria; order Squamata; family Acrochordidae; genus Acrochordus; species Acrochordus granulatus. Next base: position 41,638 of record JANHZU010004410.1, read on the forward strand.
AAATTATTTTTAATCCTGGTGTTCATTATGGACTTAATGGAATGTAGACCTGTGAGTCGGATTTTCTTTACTGTTCATAACTGTCATTTATATCCATATTTGAAGAACATGATTTAATGAAATAGTACCATTCCTAAGGCATTGTTTGGGAAAAATATGGCTTCTATTGCTAGGAGTTATTATATATTAATCTATATTAGTGAATTCTAGGAATCATAATAAGGTTTCTAATAATGAATGCCCCACCTTAAATTTGCATATTAATACTACATTAATATGCAATATGAAATCACAGCTTCCAGTTCTTTAGCTATTGCTGGCCTTCATACATATTGATTTCTTCCCCAGAAGTTATTGGAGTAGTATATGTGTGGATCTAAACTGTATGTTAACTGCAGTAAGTGCAATAGTCATTAAGCAAATCCAGCTTCCCCCATTGACTTTGCTGGTCAGAAACCAGCTGGGATATCACAGATGGTGATCGTGTGACTCCAGGATGCTGAAACTGTCATAAATACATACTGAGTACCCAAATTTTGAACATATGGGGATGCTGTGACAGTTGTAAGTGTGAGGATCAGTCATAAATCACTTTTTTCCAGTGCCACTATAACTTTGAACAGTCGTTAAGTCAAGGACTACTTGTATTATTGTTTCTCTTCCATGAAATTCCAGTAAAGTCCTGAATGAGCACCTGTTATAAATATGTTCTTCCTTCTTTGCTGTGTTTAAAATTATGTTTTATTTTACTTTCAAAAAAACCCCTTCATTTGCATTTAGCAGACTCAGAATTAGTTCATTTGTTTTGTTTGGATTTTTAGTGTTTTTCCAGATATTATTTTGTGGGAGGCCACAAGGTATTCTTCCATCTACATCCTTGTGATTTTATATCCAGATGCAATTAAATTTATCCTCTGACAATACTATATCTGCCAATTTTAGATAAATTGAAGAAAGAATACCCATTTTAAAGGCAATTAAACAGTGAAAGATATCAAGAAAACTTTACATTATTTCAGTAGAGACCAGCCCTGTCTTCTTTTGTCTATAGCTTTGAGACTTCACAATTGAAGTTTTAATTATTAATAGAACTATTACATTTTTAGATATGATGATAAAACTGAAAGAATCTGTTATCCAGGAGATTGGGCATAGTGTTCCAGTCTAAGAAATAATTTAAACAAAATATTGAGATATCATTAAGAACAATGCATGCTGCTTGCTATTACTTCTGTTTAGATTTGTGTAAAATGTTAGGGATGTATGCATCAGCTCTGTAAAAAGCTCTGAGGCAATGTATTGTTTTGATAAATGATTATGTGAAGCACTCTTCCAAAGCTGTTTGCAACACATAAACATATACTCCTTGTAAAAATAAATCAAAACAGTAGAACTGCTTTTTATCACTCAAGTTACTTCCTTTGGTTCATTGAGTCTTAGGGACAGAAGTCCTTTCATCCCTAAAGCACTTCATCCAGGCAAAGCATGGCCACCTCACATACTCCTAGAGTGGAACATTTTATCAATCTGTATTTATCACCATCTCTAATTTCCCCAACTACTTAGTTAATAAGCCTCCTCTAACAAATGGAATTCCATGCAAATCTACGAATAAGCTTTCCCCCCACTTTTTATGTAGCCTACTCTTCAAACTTATGTTCTTTGTAGGGATATTGAAAATTATGTATCTAAACAAAACAGAATGATGGCTATTAACAGATTACATTCTCTGGATGGCAGATCTTACCAATCCAGGCCCGTACACGTTTGTGTTAATTTTGTTGATTTATTTCTTTGTTTAAACATCACTAAACATTGCCATTTACATTTCTTCCAAATATTTCATATTACATTAAAAGTTCAATATATGAACTAGTTTGTCTATTATCTTTAGAAATATTTTTTTGAACTCTGATAGACCTGTGCTGCAAAAAAAAAGTCATGAATGTTTTAATATATCACACTATATCAAAGTATGTTGAATTAAATATGTGCAAATGAGCAGATGTAATTTCAGTAGGCATAAAAACTAAGCATATGAAATAAGATTAATGTTATTAAAATGAATATTCATTGATATTAATGTAAATTTGAAAATAACAGGGAAGGTAGTTTATTGAAACACTTAGGCCAAACAAGAGATCAGTTGCTGTCCAATAACTGTTTTAAAGACTTTGAAACAGTGTGTTTTAAATATGACTTACCTATGACATTCACTTGGCAGTATAATACAATTGAAATATGCTGCAATCAAACACCATGGCCCTCGAAGTTTTCACTTATCTGCAAATTTAGGATCTGTAAGAGATGCACTGCTTGAAATGAAACAAATCATCCAAGCTTATAAAGAAGTAACAAGTAAAACTGAAGATTATTTTTCCTGAGATAAGAATATATTTATAGATATATAAAGGAACTGAGCTATCAAATTGGAGAATTATTGGGCCCAGATATTAAAAAATCTAAAATATACTAAAGATTTAAAATTTACATTAATTCATTGGAAAATATTACTTTACTACCCTAAAACAATTCCAGTGAGGTATCACATTGACAAGGTTGGTGGGGCTTGTGTGAACCAGACCAAGAGTATTTTTCTGCTATAAAAATATGTTGAGATGTAATTTATAGAAAACCATGCTGGCACAATCATCACGTGGGCCATCAAGGACCATGTTAGATGTTCTAATTCCTGATATCTGGTGAAAAATGGGACAGTAACAAAAGGCTAAAAGATATGATGCTAAAAGATCATAAGACCCCTAAGGTCGGAAGGTGTCCAATATGCTACTTGGGAAGAGTGGAGGGCAATTACATGTAGCTTCAGAAAGAGTGAAGTAGTGAGGCCAAAGCCAAAAAGATGCTCAGCTGTGGATGTGACTGGAGGTGAAAGGAAAGTCCAGTGCTGTAAAGAACAATATTGCATAGGAACCTGG
>JANHZU010004410.1:58787-69673 GCA_032468055.1 Acrochordus granulatus
CACCTCAAGTTTACCTTGTTTCCTAGATCTTACTTTCTTGGTTCCTATGCAATATTGCTCTTTACAGTATTAGTCTTTCACCACCAGACACATCCACATCTGAGTGTCCTTTTGCTTTGGCCCACCACTTCATTCTTTCTGGAGGTACTTGTAATTGCCCTCCACTCTTCCCCAGTAGCATATTAGACACCATCTGACCTGAGGGGCTCATCTTCTGGCATCATATACTTTAGCCTTTTGATACTGTCCATGTAATTTTCTTGCAAGGATACTAGAATGTGTTGACAGTTCCTTCTCCAGTGAATCTTATTTTGTCTGAATTCTCTGCTATGACCTGTCTGTCTTGGGTGGCCCTGCATGGCATAGTTCATAGCTTCATTGAACTATAGAGTATAGCCTTCCTGACAAATACAATAGAGTGAATATACACCAATCCTTAGTGTATATTCATGGGAAAATTGTTTCTTAGCTTAATGAATATTCTATATACTGGTTAGAAACCTAATTTCTTCACAGCGTGGGGACACTTTTCAAGAACTCCAAGTCATATTCCAACACCTTAAAAAGTCACATCACAGCATCCATATTAGCAATATCCAAGTCCCCCCTTCAAATGGCAGATGACACAAGGGGGATGGAACCTAATCCTTTCTGGCCCATTATCTGCTATGAAAAACTCACTCCAAAGCTAAAAAAAAACCAAAATATAAAATGTGGACAGGAACATGCTGATAACAATTCTGTATTATATTTACCCGTGAGCAATTGTCTATGCTTCTTCTCAACTCAGTGCATCAGTCAGAGTTGCCTTGCGATTTTGCTTCTATTTGGTTTGATTCCTTGTCAGGTCAGAATGAAGAAGAAGGAAAAAATAACGATCTAAGAAAGGTTATGAAAGATATCATTGTCACTTTATCAGAAGTTACTTAGACTTGGAACTGTGGGGGAACCTAATGAGGCTAAGATGTTGAGTACAATGTCAGGTATGCCTTCTCATTAATATTAGAAGGTCCATCAGATTTGATCAAAGCCCAGGTTGATTTGGAACATATGTTAGTTTACCCAGGATAGAGTAGGCATTCCTAGTTCTGGAATGAAGAATTAGATGTATCCACCCTGTCATTTTGTTAAGATGTAAATGATGGCAATGAGACAGCTGTACCAGGAAGAGGGAGAAACAAAACAAAACAAAAGCACATTACTGGTGAAGAGAGAATACAGTAGCATCAGATGCAAGCTTCAGCAGATTGGCTTTCAAATCACAGTAACCTTTAGAATGATTGCAACTGATTGCTCTAATTGCAGTGATTGGGAAGCTGGTCATAGGTTTCTTATTTTGAGTGGTTGTATGAACATGCTTTGTAAACTGCATTAGTTAGCCAATGAATATATTTTATGAAATTAATACTATCACCTCAGTTCCCAACTATCAACTTCATTTTAGTCAGGAGGAGGCATCATCATGCCATTATGGTCTGTTCATTTGTAAACACTTCAGTCTTTCTGCCTAATATTTGACAGAGACATTCCCCACCACAGCAGCTATTATTGCCACAAATATCATGCATTCTTGCCAATGTAATAGTGTTAGGATTGTGTTTACTGTTGTTATTTTAAAAAAAAACAGAATTTGTCCCATCTTAATATTCATGACTAAAATACTAAACAGTGAAGGTTGTCTCTGTCTCCTTCTAATGGAGGAATAAATTCTGATTTTCTGCATTTCATGTGGATTCATATATCACTGTGGAGTTGTATCACTTCAGAGTGACTTGGACAAGTTTGGTGTATTTACACCTCTATAGATTGGATATTTATGAATCAAATCAAGCAGTCTTTGTAAAACCATACTCACTGGATGTAATGAAAACAGAAAGAAGATAATAGAAGATTTTTACTCCAGATTAGCTGATGTGTGTTAAAATATTCTGTGGCCATATTTTTATTGCTGTCAGAGGACCAAAAAGAAACTCTCTGTCTCAAAGAACTGACTATTTCTTCTTTTTTACAATTTGTAAATGCATAAACTTTCTCTCTTTCAAAGCTTACCTTTTGAACATTTACGTGTTTCTTTTTAGATCATGAAAAATGTACATAGCTTTAATACATTGACTTCAGGTATACTCTTGTAGAACTCTTTGGTTTTTTTATGTCACTATAAGATTATTTGAGAATTTGTTTCTCATTTAAACTGAAATTATAGAGATGGTCAAATGCCTGGCATGTCCAAAAAATCAAACTATAATTTACTATTTAGTCTTTCTATCAAACTTGCCAATTGACTAAATAACTCTGAACACATTCCTCCCTCCCGTGGACATAGATTTAATATTCTTGTGTATTTTCTTTGAAGTTGAATTTCTTGACAGTGCTTCTAATCTCTTGCAATCTCTTTGAAGTACTTCTCTCTTGGCTAGATTTTACAATTTAGTATCATTATCACATACTGTAGCCTTTTCTACAATGATGTATGGAAGCTTAGACTGTAAAACTAGATTAGAAAACATGTCTATAAATCTCCTCACATACATTCTTTAGGTGTCCATCATCAATGCTTTGATTGCTTAGCATTAATGGAAATGTATCATATGTTTCTCACCCAACAATCTAAGCAAGTATATGTTATCTTATTTGATGTCTAGTTTTTGTAATTTGTTTTAATTAGAACCTAAACACAACAAATTTAATTATTTTAAGAACATTAATTGAATATACAGATAAAGTCTGAACAGTAATGAGGTAATCTACTCTTTCTTGCTGATAGATAAGAAAGCAATGAAGACTAATGGACCACGGGACTAATGGATACAGATGAAAAAAACTGCTGTATATGCAGGAAGAAGTCTGAACACATAGAAAACGTGCCTACATCTGTGAAAATTATTGAGGAGAATGTCTTGAGTATGCATGAACATAAATATTTGAAGGAATAGATGCTGCTGCTGTTATCATCATCATCATATCCAATTTGAATGAACCTAGGTCAACCAAGAATAACTCAGTGATTTCTAGTTTTTTGGAAATTCACTAAGGATTTAGAAGTATAAATGATTTTAAATTAACTCAGACTTGTTTTAAAAATCCAAACCAAATGATCTTATCTTCTAGAAACTACAGAATAATGGAGGCTGAATATAGTGTTAATCTGAAGGATCATTGTGAAGAAAATGTAGCTTTTAAGAGGAAGCCACTTATTAAGATCTGTTGCTGCCACTCTTTTGGGGCCTCCGATTTAAAAGAAAGCAAAAGAGCAGAATGGCATTATTATTTGGTTAGTCAATGTTCTTCCCATGCACATAGAAGTATCATGCATGCCCAATAATACTCAACTAAACAGTCTTTAAACATTATATTCACCACTTCCAAATTTGGGAAGAGTGAAGATACAAGCAGAGTTTCAGCTACATATTGAGAACTGAACACACAAAATATTGGGGGGGAGTGAGAATGTACAGCTTGATGTATTAATGTTCAGGGAAATTAAAACTGACAGTAGCCATATGAGTACTGGAGTCTTCAAAATAAATTTTAATAAACTTAGACCCAAAGATAAAGCATATTCCATGGCAGGGGATGCTAATGGGAAAAGGTGTTCAAGATGGATGGGGAAACTGATGAAGAAGATTCCAAAAACACATGGTTCCAGCTGAGGAAAAAAGATGGATTTACAAAATGCTTAATGAAGACAAAAAAGGACACACACAATAGGTATAAAGAAGGACAAGTTAGAAATAAGCTAAGGTTTGGAATGAGGTGCAGTCAATGAGGAATGCAAAAAACAAAACAAAGCACATCCTTAGAAATGTTCAGAGGAAAGGGATGAGAGAAGAATTATACTAATCGCTCTATAAATACAGCAAAATTTAACAATGAAAAAGTAGAGCTACTCATTTATTATTTGGCTCTGTTTTATTTAGCAAGAGGGCATATATTCATTAGACAACTGTGAAGAACAGAAGTACAACTGGATCTTGAGACTGAGAGAAATATAGTCAGGAAATACTTTTTACAATTGTTAATGAATTTCAATTATAAGGATGAGATGAGTTGCCTTTCTAGAATAATAAAGGAATTTGCTAGTCATCTGGCTGAGCTTTTTGTGTTTTCCATGAAAAATCCTGAAAAAAATCAAAACTTGGAGTTGGGTAAAAAGGAAAAAGAAGGGCAAATGGAATTACATACTTGTCAATCTGATACTGTTATATAGACATTCTAAAGCAAATTAACAGGTAATTGCAGTTTGCTGGTACTTTGAAACAATGTGGTGATTAGGAGACAATAGCATGAAGACAACAGACACTCACTGCCCCTTGTATTGATTCACTTCATTAAAGTCCATGGGGATGTCATGATACATCTTTATTTCAGCAAAGCATTTGACAAAGTATCCTATGGTAAGCTAGGTTGATAAAAGTCAATCAGAAGTCTCTGAGATAGATTCTTCCCCCGCTGAAGCTGTGTGATTGTATAGATCCAGGAGACATTCGAGCAATATTGAGCACACTACAGTGAATCTAGTCCATTCATTTTTCATTCTCTTCTGATAAGGTCAGATTGGAGAGAGGAAGATGGGGAAAAAAAAGCAAGAGAGATAGAGTGGGATAGTCTCTGAGAGACTTAGGAGAAAATGTGGCTGAACACTGAGATTGTGTTGTTATAAATACTTGTTGCAAATAGCTTCACTGTAAACAGTGAAAAAGCATAAAATCCTCAACTGTCTTGTTTTCTGTGTCAATTGCTCCCCTTGCAAAGCCTCCAGTTCAAAAAGAAGCCTGTCAGACTGTGACAGACATACCACAAAAGACAGTCTGTGTCAGGCTTTATATTAGGGTTGGCAATAAATCATAACTATCTGAACACTTCACCTTTATTCAGTAGTTGGAAACCTTGACAGAAGATTCATAGATATGACTTAGCAAGATTAAGATCTTTATTGCAAACAGGGATGAAACTTTAAGTTGATGACTTATTGGAAAGCAAAGTTCACAGCACTTATATGTCCATGTCAAAAGTTTAAACTTTTATTTTTTAGTCCTATATTTCTGAGTTAAGCAATATTTGGTGGTCCACTTAGTAGTTGTGGATGGCTGAAATACCATACTGAATTATCATCTCTGTCTTGGGAATCTCTGGTTTGTGCCACACACAGCTTTGCTCCTTATAATTTAAGATCTATACTCTTCAATATTTGCATATATGTACATGGAATAAAAGATGTAGGAAACTGGCCCATAATACAGAATTGAGTGAGACAGAAAATGCTCTAGAAGCAGAAATAAAATTCAAAGTCTTCTTGAATTCTCTATTTAGGAAATAGAAATTTAAATACAGGATGGGGATATCTTGTTTAGTAATGGACTTGTGAAATAGATCCTGGAATAAGAGTTGATAGCAAAATGTTTATAAGTTAAAAATATAATGTGGTAAATTAGGTTATTAGGTTGCTTCAGTAGAAGTAATCATGTGAAGTATTAGTTCAATTTTATGTGAATTGTACAACTGTAGACATTTTGTCTTATAAGAGCTATTAGACATATTGGAAAAGGTTCAGAGAATGACAACAAAAATGATCAGTCATGAAGAGAGATTGAAGGTAAATTGGGCATGTTTACTTTTGAGAAGATGAGACAATTGGAGTTGAACATTCTTGTGTTCCCTGGAGCATTTCTTTATTCTTCCAGTTTATACCAATTTGGCTTTTCTAGATGTACAGTGGTGCCTCACAAGACGAGTCTAATCCATTCTGGATGAACACTCTTAGCACGAAATGCTCTTAAATGAAATGAGGTTTCCCATTGAAAACAATAGAAAATCGGATGATCCATTCCACACTCCCAAAAATATTCACCAAAAATAATTTTCGATGGAATTTGATGTAGAAATGATTGTCCATAACATCTGAAACAAGTAACCATGGTTAACACATGTTATAAAGCAGAAATAGAGCAAACTAACCAGCACTTATGGATCTGCTTCGAGGCAGCTTCTGGCCTCAGCTGCTGCTTGCTGGCTCAGAGGATCTGCTGCTGTCACTTTAAAAGGGCCTTTTTGGATCACTCGGGAAGGAGATGTAAATCTGAGTTTCTTCAGCATGGTGATGGTTGATCTCACCCATCAGTTTCATGTAGATATTAAAAAGGAGAGGAGAAAGTACTGACTCCTACAGCACACCACAAAGTAGTAGCGGTGGACTGGACCTCTCTCTCCCTATTTAAAACCGATTGGGGCCGGCCTTGGAGAAAGGAGCCAAACCAGCGAAAAACTGTACCCCAGCCCCCACAACCAACCCAGAAGGATACATAGTCAATGATATTGAATGCTGCCAAGAGGTCAAGGAGAGCCAGGATGGATGCATTTCCCCCATGCCGCTCTTGCCAGAGTTCATCAACAAGTGTAACTAATGCTGTTTCTGTCCCATAACCGGTTCTGAATCCAGACTGAAACAGGTCCAGATAATCCACTTCCTCCAGGATCCTCTGTAGCTGCAGTGCAACCACCTTCGCAACCAACTTCCCTAAAAAGATAGATGGGAGACTGATAATTGTCCAGACAGGTGGAGTCCAACGATGGATTTTTTTAGCAGGGCCTCCTTAAAAGTTTCCAGAAATATCCCCTCTCACATAAAGAGTTTATCACTGTGTGGACCTACCTGTTAGTCATCATCCTGGTAGCTTTCACCAGTCAAGAGGGACACGGATCAAAATGGCAAGTGATTGCACTGACAGCATCGAAGATTGTCCACTTCATCAGGGATAACAGGATCAAATTGTTCCCAGATAACAGGGCAAGACTCCTCCCTTGGCATCTCAGGTGGAGTTGCCTCATGTGTGGCTTCGAACTGGGATTGAATTTGACTTTATCCACCAGGTTTTCCGTAAATTCCTCTGCACAGCCCTGCAGATCTCCCAAACCTCCCCTTCCAAGAAGGGAACGGGTGATAGGGCTGAAGGATGACACTCTGCAGACTTAATAAATAGGGCCGAAGGATGATACTCTGCAGATGCAAAAAGGGCAGACAAATAAATATGTTTCATTGCCTTTATCGTAACAAGGTAGGCCTTGATAGTGGCTCTAGCTCATGTTCAGTCGGATTCTTCCCTTGTCTTCCGCCAGTGGTGTTCCAGGCATCACTTTACCCTCTTCAGCACTAGTAACTTTTCCATGAACCATGGGGAGTATTGAGTGTGATGGGTGAAGAGAAGCCGCATGGGTGTGATACTATCCAAAGCCTCAGCTGCCCTTTGATTCCAGCACATAACCAGGGCTTCAGAAGGATTGTGCAGCAATACCCCCGCAACATCCCCCAGCTCTCTCTGAAACCCATCTGGGTCCATCAGCTGCTAAGGGTGGACCGTTCAAATAGGTCCAACCTTCCTGCAGAGGGGGATGGTATAAGAGAATCTCAAGGACACCAGGATGTGATCTGACCATGACAAGGGGGATGTTTTGGATGATCTTTCGGGAAGTCTTGGGTAATCCAATTGATGCTGTCTTGGCCCTGACTTGGTGTCTGGAGGCTGTACGAGTCTGAATGGGGGACAACAGGCTTTGGTTGAACCCTGGCAAGACTGAGTAGCTTTGGGTATCTAGGGGACCTGGTTCTGGGACTTTAACTCTGGATGGGGCGGCACTACCTGAGACAGACCCGGTGCACAATCTGGGGCTTCTCCTGGACTTGCAATTCCTGCTCAAATAGCAGGTGACATTCACAGCTAGGAGAACTTTTGCATGACTGCGTGTTGTGCGCCAGTTGCGCCCCTTTCTAGACCAGAGCTCCCTTCACTCAGTCACTCATGCCCTCATCATCTCTTCTTTGGATCACTGCAAAGGGATATGGGGCTACCCTTGAAGAGCATCTGCAGCTGGTATAGAATGCCGCTGCACAAATGATCATAGGGGCCAATAGAATGGCCAATGTAACACCTTTATTCTGTGAGCTGCACTGGTTGCCTATCTGCTCCTGGATGCAGTTCAAAGTTTTAATCTTTAAAGTCCTTCATGGCATGGGACCAGGCTGTCTGAGGAACCATGTCACCCCAATGGGGATGTCCCGCCCCACCAGATCCATCAGAAGAGACCTCCTCTGGATCCCATCAGCCAAGAATTTTTGGCTGATGGGATCAAGAAGAGCCTTTTCTGCTGTGGCTCCTGCCCTGTCTGCGCCCACTCTTACAGTCTTCCAGAAGAGACTTAAGACCTGGCTCTGCCAGCTGGTGTAGGCTCTGATAGGGACACATCATCTTGGAGGTGGTTGGTGGTTTAATATTCAACTCCTTCCCCATATATATTTTTAGCTTCTCCTCTTGGTCTGATTTTAAAAGTTTTTAAATTGTTTTTAACTTTTTTTAAATTTTTATTGTAAGCTGCCGAGAGTCATTTTTGAGTTTGGTGGCAATATAAAGCAAATCAATAACCTGGGATAGGCCCATAGCTGCCTATCCCAGGCATGGAACTCCTGAGCTAATCCCAAGGAACAAACCCAGGGATGATAAATTGAAATCCCCCAGAACTATCAGCCTGGGGAAGTCCATTGCCAAGCCTCAGATGGCCTTGACCAGCAGGGAGGCTGGTACAGTAGCAATAATCCCAAATGATCCCGTGAGCTGAGCTTCAAGAACAGAATCTCACAACCAGACGCTTGTGAAGCAAGGCCCCAGATGAACACTGCCACCCCTCCTCCCTTGCCCTGGAGTCTTGGCTAGTGCCAAATCTTAAAGCTGGCTGGACACATCTCCGAGAGGGCAGCTCCCTCCTCAGGAGACAGCCAGGTCTCAGTAATGCATGCCAGGTCAGCCTGCTCCTCAGTGATATCACAAATGAGAGGAGTTTTATTATTGACTGACCTGGTGTTCACCAGCAGCAGCTGGACCGCAGGGGCCCCAAGGGTATGCTGACCAAGAGCTGGGCATGAGCACAGAGGGCTGGAACACACAACTGACACTAAACATCAGGGGCATGTTCCCCTGTAATGGTCTGCCCTCTGCCTCCCATAGCACCCAATACCCATCACCACCTGAATACGTTCTCTTGCCCCAGAACTCCAGGTGCTATTCCCCCTCTCATCATGACCTCCCCCCTTTCTGAGCATAGGCTCTGCTATCCCCTTCATCCACAACTAAACACACTCCCAACCACCCTAGGGAGTGGATGAAAACAGAGGCCCCTCAGCACTATACCAAAAGCTCTCAGCATCCACAGGGCTCCTGCCTCCTCCCTCCCTCCACACATATAATGCCCACCCCTCCACACTAAGCCTTCTCACTACTAGCTAGAGGGAGGGCAAACATCCCATCAACCAACTCTCACCATGGGTGAGGGACTCCAATCAACAGCATCCAGGCTGGCCCTGGCTCTCATCCTGGAACTGGCCCACCAGCCAACGGGGTCTACCATTCTCCCCAACATGGCCAACTGGTGTCCTCTGTCCCTCTGGTGGCCACGATACCCCACAAATTCCTAAGCAGTGGCTAGGCTTCTACAGTGTCCAAAAATCCCATCCTAAAGGCCTCAGCCGCCAACAGGTGATTTTCGGTTCCATAGCTACTGTTGCATCCACCATGCTGCTGTTCTCAACTGCTCTGGGAGGCCTCAGCTGCTGACCAGCTGACTTTCAGCTTCCCTTACTGCTGCCTCCACAGCCACCGTTGCAGCCATTGGGCTGCTATTTTCAATTGCTCCAGGAAGCCTCAGCCACCAACCAGTTGACTCTCAATGTCACAGCCACCATGCTGCTATTATCAGTTGATCGAGGAAGGCCTCGGCTATCAACAGCTGACTTTTGACCTCCCTCACTGCCACTGCCACAGCTGTCATCACAGTCACTGTGCCACTATTCTTGGCCGCTCTGGAAGGCCAGCTGACTCCCAGCCTCCTGACCAGCTGAAGGCCAGCTGGCCCCCAGCCTCCACCATTGCTGCTATTGTTGCCACTGCCGCACTGCTGTTCCTGGATAGCCAGAGGGCCAGCTGCTGCACAGCTAATCTCCAGGGCAAAAAAAAAGGGGGGGGAGAAGAGGCCTCCTAACCAGCTGAAGCCAGCTGACTCCATACCTCTGCTGTTGCTGCTGCTGTCGCCACTGCCACCCCACTGTTCCCAGGTGACCAGAAGCTGGCCACCAAACAGCTGATCTCCAGGGCAAAAGCAAAAGAGGGGAGAAGAGGTCTCCAAATATTCAATCATTCATTTAAAGGAACTAGCAGGAACTCTGTGCTCTGTTTCCATTCCTGTCTTCCTTCTTTAAATTAACTGTAAAAAGAATTACAATTTACAGTGTTTTTGCTGAAAACTAGCATTTATTTCCAGTTTTCAGCTAAAACATTTGATTAACGACCACCACAAAAATGGTTGTAAAATCAGGTTGGTCACGTGATGACATGCTTTATGACCATCATGACTTATGAGTGTAATTGGTCATAAGTTAAGGACTACTTGTATAGCCTATGTTAACATAGTAGAGTTCGAGTATTGCTTGTATATTTGTTTCTTTATCTAGTCTATCTTAAGCAGCTACACGTTGTTTGCATATGCAAATATAATGCAAATTTGATTTTTGCTTGTTTGGGGACTACATTTTCTACTTCCAGAAACAATCTTCTAGTAATTAGGATATCCAGTACCTGTGCTTTAGTATTAGTGGTAATGGAATAGAGTTAGAACAGACTTGGGCAATATACAGCCCACAGGCCACATCTGGTCCTTTGGCTCTCCTTATCCAGTCTGCGGGTAGGCAAATGTAGGAGAGTAAATGAGTTTGGGCAGCAGGCAAGCAAGTGCAGGTGGCGGATGGGTGGGCAAGTGCAGGCAAATGAGTGAGTGAGCATGGACAAATGAGTAAGTGAGCATGGGCAAGTGAGTGAGCATGGGCAGTGGGAGAGTGCAGGCGAGTG
>JANHZU010004411.1:36210-50856 GCA_032468055.1 Acrochordus granulatus
ATCAGCTACCATAGAATGCAACTTCTGCGAGATACCAAAAGAGGTACAAAAGCTGATCTGTGTTTTTGGTATTACTCAGAATCAAAGGAAGAAAAATTCTCTGGAATGTACAAGACATTTACGATATGTGGGGAAATTATAGAAGGGCATAATGCAAGAAAAGAGGAAAGACTGCCTACAAAAGGACATATTAGAAAAGGATCATATTAAAAGCTAACTTATTGTCTGATGAATTGACCTAACTCTATGAAAGTCCTAAATGTTAAAGCAAAAAGTAACAAGGTTCAACACATCGTGTTCTAATGTATTCAAGGTCAGCTGTATAATCAGAATAAACAGCTTTTGAGGATAATTTTAAAAATCTGTGCTTTGTTTGGAAATAAAAATATACCCAACCAATATACCCTTGATAATCATCAGATTGTAAAAACATACTATTTCTTTTACTAATATACTGGATGCAGAAACATTTCAATAATTCAAGCCAGAAGCTAGAGTGGGTAAATTCTCGGTGGGATGATTGAGCTTGTAAAGTGTCCTTTTTTCCATAGACTTTGTATTACTTTGTATTATAATATTTTAAATTGTTTCATGTTGTACTACGTCCAGAGTTATAATGAAGCCAGGAGGCTATAATACATTAATAAATTGTTCTCTGGATGTATCTTTAAATTTCTCAAAAAATTAAAATGCTTACCACTAATTTACTTAAATATTAAACCAAATTCAATGGATCTTAATTGGTTTTAACACTTTGGCTTTAAAATAGCTAAGTAAACAAACATCAGTAAAACATTTAGCTTAATGGGATAGGCAAGACTTCGACCATTTCACAGAGTCTTTAGTTTACTTAAGCATTTACTTTAATAAAGAAAAAAGATAAAAGGTTTTCTGCCAGTCATGACCCACTCTAGGGGGCGGTGCTCATATACATTTCATAGCTGAAGAGCCAGAGCTGTCTGAAGACATTTTTGTGGTCATGTGGCTGGCATGACTATATGCCAAGGCACATGGATACTGTTACTTTTCCCACTGAAAGTGGTATTGATTTACTACTTGCATTTTTACATGCTTTTGAACTGCTAGGTTGGCAGGAGCTGGGGCAGGAATGGGAGCTCACCCCGTTATGCAGCACTCAAACTTGAGCCAACAACCTTCCGGCTAACTAGCCCAGCATCTTAACCACACAGTCACTGCCTGATCCCTATACAATACTGAGGCAAGGGGATACTAGTGACGTCATAAAAATCTCATTACTCCATAAAAAGGAAAATATTTCCCCTGCCATTTGTGTCCAACTCTAGAGGACGGTGCTCATCTCCATTTTATAGCCGTAGAGCCAGATTTAATAGTTTTAAATATTAAAAATTTAACCACTATAAACAGATTAACCCTTGGCCTTATGCATAGCAGAATTCATCACAGCAGTTACATGTTCTTTAATAAGGAAAGGGCCAGGTCTTCGATGCTACTCTGACCATAAAGTGATGCTTTGCAATGGGCAGGTTGCAAAGGCAGATCTAGCAGAAAACAACATGCCTCCTGGACCCCATAAGGTATAATTGCTTATTAATGGAATTTAAAATATGCTAAAAGAGACCGTTAGAGTGTCTAATAATTAGGGCTGTATTGAAGGTCTTTATAGGTGGATACCCAGTATGTTTAACCAAATTTGGAGGCTGTTGGTGCAGCTCACAAAGTAGCAGTGTTGCATGGCATAGAATGTGCATGCATAACTGCTTTCACTGCTGCATTCTGGATCAGCTCTAGCTTTAAAGTGGTATTCAGCAGCAACCCCATATGTAAGGTATTTCAGTTGTTGAGACTAAGGCATAAAATGTTGCATGCTACAAGTTGAAATGCTCCTGTACTTGTAAGTGCAGGTGGCTGCAAAGCACCTGAATTTTGAGACTGCTGTGCAGATTTTGAATGGGTACTTGCAGTGGCTGTAATTTGGGGACTAGGTGTGAGTACCATTTGTTCAGCACCACTGTACCTCAAATAGTTGCTGAACAAATGGTTATAATTTGAGGAGTACCTGTACATTAGCTAATTAGTAGAATATACCACAGTACTTGAATGACTGAGAAAAAGTAGAGCCTAAAATACTGACTTGACTTGCTAGTCAACTCTCCTTTCAAATAACCGCCAAGTTTAATTATCTCACTTCTTGCTCACCAAGACAATGTAAGAATACCCTAATAACACCAATGCTGAACAAATAAGTTTTAGGAAGGAGTACTGTGTTGAGTGTGATCTTACTTCCACTCTTCACTCATGATATCTAGATTATATTCTAGATTGGTATTGGAGGGAAGGGGAATAATTTTATAAATTTTCTAGAATATACTTCATATGAACTCATTTATATGTTTGCAAATGTTTGCAAAATATTTTAAAGGAAAACATGAAAGGAAAAAAAATATCAACTTATTATCTTTTTGCCATTTTCCTAGCAAATTCCCTTCCTAATCATCTGTATTTTCATAAAAAAGGATGTGTTTCTACTAGGAACAGCAGAATGTCAAGCAAGATCCTGTCTGAATATTCAGTATAATCATTGAATAATGTATTCAAGTTTTTATTTATAAAATGTAGTTAATTTCCTAAGCTAACATGGATGAGATGTCATAAAAAACAGTTCAGAGAAATAAAAATTGCTATATAAGCCTGATTCTGTTATATGACAATTACATACATTTAATATTATGTTGCAGAGATATGTTTTTCTTTTTTTAAAATCAAGATAGAATATTGGACAGGTAAATACAGATTTGGAAAAGAAGAATAAAAAAAGGATAATTCAAAAAGAACATATAAAATACAAAGATTGTCTCAACTGAGAAAATATCCAAACAACTCTGAGAGCGGTATAAGAAGGACTTGCCTCAGCTGAGACAATAAGGGAGATGAAAAGTCTTCATGATTTCACAAAATTTCATGCGAACTTTATAGTTGTACTTACCTATCAGTTCCAATAAAAATATAACAAAAATATATTTTCAGAAAATATCCAAACAACTCTGAGAGCGGTATAATAAAAAAGTAATTCCTTGCCTTCTCTGCAGCTCCAAGATAGGGTTAAAGTTTCTGTTATTCTAAAACCTGGACCAGACTCAGAAGAAAGACAGAGCATCTCCTTAGAATAAAAGATGTGTTTCTAAGCAGAAGACATCTCTCTTCTCCTACCACCAATACAATGGGAACTATCTAATAAGACTTCATAAAAAATATAGAAACAATGACTCTACTCATGTGCTCCTAAGCAAGAAATACAATGGGAATCCAAATTAGTGATGAATCCAATGCAACAGTATCAATGGATCTCCTCCCAATTCCATAGTGTTGTCAGGACCACTAAATATTCTGTAATATAGTTAATACTGTATTTCCTCCTCTTCTCCCGCCTTCCCCAGTTTCCTAAGTACTTGACATTCTGATGTTTTGATATACTTCTATGAAAATGAATCTCAGAATTAGTTCCCATGATTTCCAAAATCTGTGTAGGTTATAATAAGACTCATAACATTTTGTTAAGTGTAATTGTATAATGACTACATAATTCCTGTTAATAGGGACTTTCATCTAAATTAAAATAAGAAGTAAATAGTAATAAACCCATAATGACACAGCAAGGCATGGGAAAAAACACTCCAGCCAGTTATAAATTATTCATTACACTTCAATTTCATATTGTTTGGATTAAGTACTTAATTTGGAAACAGTCCTGTTTCTGAAATAAGGTCTGAGCTTTAAATATTTATTTTTCTTCAAAATGCAAAATCTATTTCACTTCCCAGTTCTGATGGCAGAAATTATACTGACAAACATTATTCATGAGAGGAATAGAAACTAATTTTCTGTCCTTTCCCATACTATAAGTTATGTAACATTAAATATGCTGCACGTAACTAACTTTGCCATTTCCATGAAATATAATAAGAACGTAATAAAGTAGACCCAAAGAATATGGCAAGGATAAGATCACTCATCCAAGTGATTATTTACCATTCAACATCCTCTAATTTATGTGACTTAACACTTCCCCTGGTTCCAGACTCTTTAATGTATGTGTGATTCTGGAGGGATTCACTAAAGCAAACTAAAATTCCTTTTATTATAGTACAATCCACTCAAAAGAGGAACACAAGATCCTGTTTTATCCATTGGAATCAAAAAGTACTTGGATGGTATTTTCTGAAGCCTCACTACAGAGATGTGTTTATAATAATATTCTTTTCATGTTTGCTTTCTTTAGGCTCTGTGCAGCATGAAGAAATAACTGTCCCTTAAACAAAAGGAATGCTTACAGATGTCATTCATACACCTCAGCTGTTCCACCTCTCCGTTTTATTTTTAAATGAAAATTAACCAGACTCTTGAGATGATAGAAAAACTACAACTAAAATATGGCAGGTCTGTTCTGAGAAACATAAGCAATAAACTTGTTTTCTGAATTATGACAGAATTGTACCAGTTGCTCTAGTTTGAGCATGTATCTCCATATATGATTGCTCACGTATTACAGTGTGCATTCCATCATTAAAAAGTAAAGGTTGCCCCTGCCAATCATGGCCAACTTTCTGATTCCCAGACAAGGGAGCCAGTGCTGTCCGAGGATGCTTCTGTGGTCATGGGGCCGGCATGACTATATGCCAAAGCATACGGAATGCCGTTACCTTTCCCACCAAAGGTGATACCTATTTATGTATTTACATTTTTACGTGCTTTCAGATTGATAGGTTGGCAGGAGCTGGATCAAGTAATGAGAGCTCACCTTGGTATGCGGCGGCACTTGAGTCTTTATCTTGAGCCACCAGCATTCTATCATTAGGTACATTTTTATAGAATGAGAGACTTTTCTTGGATATGATGCCCTAATGTCATACATCAAGAAATTGAATGGTGTCAATATTTCATTCTGAAGCTGTAAAACCTGTTTTTTATGTAAGTTTTTCAGTTTCAGCAACCATATTTTGGTCTTTTTGTTTAATCTTATTTTTATTGATTGACAGCACTTCTTATGACATCTGTTGATACAGGATGCATGATAATTATTTTAGAATATTCAAATAGCTTATTTCTAGCTAACTTCAATCTGAACTTAATTTCAAAACATGAAATTTATGTCCATATTTGTAGGGATTTTAAGGAAGTGCAATACAATTAAGTACATTACTTTTAAAAATATTGTATTAGATGAAAATTTAGTTATGCCTGAAGCAGACCTACTGAAATAATTGGATAACATTACTTTTAGCTAGCATACATTTCCTAGATCACAATGTTTCTATTTTAAATGTACTTAATTTTTGATTTCACCTCATTTGGTTTTGCATATGATTATAAGAGAAGCATCCAATAAGTGCACAATAGTGCACAATTCATTGTCATTTGTTTTGAACTGATAAGGTAGATCAACAAAAAAACTTTTGCACAATGATGATTTGTGAAAAGTAAGTTAAAATATTAAAATCTTAAAAGCAGTTAAAATATAGAGGAAAATAGTTGCGTACTCAGTCCTTTACTCTAAAATATTCAGAAGATCTGAGCAGTTCTTTTGCAGAGCAAACCGAACCCATGGGAGTCTAAATGTGATTCAGACCTTTTAGCTGAACACATGGGGGCTCTGGAGATGCTACTTCGCCGAATTGGAATTCAAAGATATAGGAACTCAACTACAGAAAAAAAAAAAGTAAATTTGCTTTATCAAGTACTGTACTGTAGTAAGACCTCTGTCTAGGCATCTGGAAAAAGTAATTTTCCCGTTTTTATGCTACTAATGTGAATAAGCTGAAGGATTACCAGAAATTATCATAGGCTATAGATGCATTTGCATGGCTATTTGTTCATTTATTTTTTTATTTCTACATTTTTAAACTGCCCATCTCCAAGGGACCAATTCTGCCTGCCTCCCTCTCTCTTATCTCCCCTCCCCTGTATAAACACATGCTTTCCAGTTCCTTTCCCACCTACTATGAAAACTTAGAAAAATTACTTATGTCTGTTTTCAGAATGTATACAATGGTTCCATAGTGAATTCAGCAGCAATCATTAAATCAAATAACTGTAATGAAATGTTAGTGGTGTGCTGCTCTTTGCAGAATGTAACATAGATAAAATGCTGTTGGCTGCTCAACTGGTCAAGTAGGCTGTACACAACTTTGTACAAGCAAGACTAAATTACATGGTTCTAAAATAATTTTCTGTTTTATTTTAGCTGTTGGAATCTGAGTAGGTCAAACTGGGAAAATTCAAGAGTTTGTTTCCATTAAATTTGCTCCCAAACAATTTTCAGACTGTAAGCATTAAATTAACATGTAAAATAACTGTATTTAAATGCTGTACAGAAACGAATAATGGGGAATCCCTATATGTTGCCTGTCTTGCAAACCTCTTAGAGGAATCAGACTAATGGTCAAAAGTACGATGTCTATATAAACAAAATTGCTATTATGAAGTAAGAAGAATATCTATATTATTACACTATTACCGATAGTTAGGAAGAGACCATTATGGAAGAAATCTAAGTAGTCTGTGTCAACAGCAATTTGATGGCACATAATCAGTTTTATCATATGCACTTTGTTCAAGATATAACTTGATACATTGGAAGATATTTTTCATGCCTATGTAAACATTCCTAGTATTAAAGATATGAATTTTTTATACTTAAATTCATATTATTATGGTGATGTTTCTTTTTCTTAATAGGCTAGAACGAAAGGATGGAAAGAATAATTTTTCCCAAATATGGATTTTCAGTATCTTTTTAAAGTGCTTTAAGTACTATTTCTCTTTTCTAAAAATAGAATCATGAATTTTTAATATTGAGCTATATTCAAAGAGTCTATTCATGGAGTTAATGAAAAGTGTGTAGAAGAATTGTGGACTTGAAAGTGATTATGTTAAGGCATTTTTTTTTAAAAAATCTACATGTTCATTACCTTACCAAACTATTCCAGGTTTCAGAATTACATCGTAGTAACTACCTATTCATACTTTGAAGATGCAGATCACCATATACTTGATACTTAATTTTTTACGTACTTTTTCCATGTTGGTAAACAGAACTCAGGTGCATAAACAAGTTCAACCTTTAGCATTATATGCTAACAAGCCCACACAGTCACAAACATAATACCCACTTAAATAATTTGAGTCTACAACTTAAAATTAACTATACCTATTGAAACGCAATATGGTATTTACTTTATGTTTTTTTTTATTCCATGGTAATGTTATCAAAAATATTTTTATATTCTAACCATCCTATTAATTATTCAATGTATTATCTATACACTAATATACATAGAATACTGTCAAAGTTTTGAGTGGCATACAATGGCTATAAAAGTAACTGAAGGCCTTATTTTTGGATGAGTTGAAAATGAAGTCTTAAGTCCAAAATAGCTAAATTGTTGACCCATCTGCCCTAGGGAACAAACAAAAGTGTATGAGGGTGCATATAACTCCCAGATCAAACTTTTTGCAAACTTAAAAAATTGTTTGTGATTCTATTCCATGTTATTTTATTTCTGCAGGATTTGAACATTTACCCAATTTGTGGACACCAAATTCCTAATAGAAGAAAAATTTAAAGATATCACTTTAAATTGACAGTAATATGACAGTAGAAAGGTCCTCTTTGCGCTGTATAGCCATTGTCTTCTTTCACAGGGTGACCTGGTCCTTTTTTTTTTTGCAAAACGAAAAGGCCCTGGATGGGGTGTGAATGGAGCTTCTGGCTAGTGCATGCGAGAAGCCTTGGCTGATGTGCAAGATGTGCCACTGGCTGCAGTGGCATGAAAGAGGGTGGTGCAAAAGGCGGCCCTGGCTGAGTAGTGTCACACAGTTCAGCAGGCAGGGCTGGGTAGCTGCCAGGATTGGAAAGTGGACAACCAAAAAGGCAGAGATGGGGAGAGATAGGTGGATGGGGAATAAAAGCAGAGGCACTTTTTAATCTTTTTCCAAGAATGAGTGGATCCAAGCGTAACGATCATGTGGCACTCACAACAACTGGAAATGCTGGAACTGCCTTCACGGTCAAGGGACGTTTTGCTTAATGACTGCATTGATTAGCAATGGAGTTCCTGGTCCCAATTAGGATTCTTAAATGAAGACTACCTGTTATTCAATTTAGATCAACCCAAACCTAAAATAACGGGTTACGTTATAACAAACATGAATAAACTTGTTTACATCCAGAATTATACACTTCAGCTTATTCAGAGTGTATTTTGTTAGGTGATACAACAAAGCTTTTAGCAATTTTGGATTAAGTCCCAAGATGCCTTGTTCTAATTCAATCACATCACAGACTGGGCAACTCTTGAGTTTGGACAGCTTTACTGCACAGAATTTTTATGGGGCAAAAACAGGGCGCAAGGAAGAACATGATGGCTGTCTGACCTTTTGGAAGAAAAGGTGAAATAAAAAACAATAAATCTAAAGCTTCTAAACATCTCTCCGTGTTTAATAATTATCTGAAAAAGTACATTAAAAACCGATGGCCAAAATGTCTGTAAGAATTCATTTTCAACTGACGTATTCCTTTATTCTTTCCATCCACTGTTAATTTTCAGCATAAAAAAATAATTGAAACGTTCCCTTCCATTGCGTTACACCATAAAGAGGCATAGTGTCTGCTTCAGCACTAGAATAAAGACAATCACCCAGTTCATAGCTTTAAAGATCCTTTCTTTAAAAACAACTGTATGAGCCAATTTTTAATTTCCTTGCTGTTCATAAGAAAAGCTACTTGACAGTTGCATCTTTATTGGTAATATTACGGCAACCATGCAGCACAGATGGTTTGAATGGTTCAAACCTCCTGAAGTCAACGGGATATTAAGAAGTCTTAAGGACTGCAGCCTTAAGTATCTCTTTCATGTTGGAAACCTGGTAATATTTATCACTACAACAGCAACGGATAAGGTTACAGATAGTTCTGTATACATATTCTTAACCTGCAAGGAACATTTATATCTTTCACAGGGTAAACATGCGAAAACATTCTTACTTCCATATTTCTCAATTTATGTTTACCAATAAAAATAAAGTGTTTAAAACACAGCTTTTTGATTATGTACCTTCAGGTTGTTTTCATTCCTAATGACTACCTAAATAGATTTTAAAGCACAGCTGGCAGCATTTATATTCAATTCAGAATTCTGCTCACTAGAAAGGCCTATAAACAACATCTGTCGATAAAAATCCCAAATGTAGAAGAAATTGGAGTTTTCTTCAATGTAATCAACTAAGTATGCTGGGGGGGAATCTGTTGTCTGTTCACAGATACATGTAATTTAATTCACAAATAAATAATTGTCAACATGTATTATTAAATGAGTATACTTTTGATGTATGCAACATTGAATTAAAGCAACACTCAAGTTCTCAATACCATAACCGCATCCAAAATCCATTACATATACGTGTTTTGAACAATACAGAACAAAAAGCATTCACAGAATTAAAAAATATATAAACCATTAAAGTGATTATTTAAATGGTTGTAACATATTTACACAATATATTTAATAAAAATACATTGCGTTTAAGAAAAATTAAAATTAGAATACAGTATACATCCATTGAAAAATGTAATGAATTCATTTATTTTCTAGGAAATATGTACAGTACTATGCAAAAGTCTTAGGCCACCACCCACTTTATCAAAGTTTTAATGACCATCCATATTTTTTCAGTCTCTGTATTAAGATTCAAACAGAAAATACACGAAATATGTACACAAAATTTAATTTTCAGAACAAAATGGCTTTTTAAGGCAGAAGTCAGTATTAAATAGTCAGTACTAAATACTTGCCACTTTAGCCTATGGAAGTTGCTTTTTCCTGTTTTTGAATACTGCATACAAATTTCCTGTATTTTCTAGCTGTATTCTAATAAAGAGACCGAGACATAATTATATATGGTCATTATACCATTGCTAAAACAACAAATCTAATGGTGGCCTAAGTCTTTTGCCAGTACTGTACACTTAGAACAGGAATTATTAAACTTTAAGGCACCAGGCTAGAAACTGTGAGACCATGAGTTCTAATCCCGCCTTAACCACGAAAGCCATCTGTGTGACTTTGGGCTGGTCAATCTCAGCCCAACTGACCTCACAGGGTTGTTGTTGGGAGGAAAATAGATGGAAGAAGATGTGTTAGATATGTTTGTCGCCTTAAGTTAAAAATAATAAAGATGGGATACAAATAAATAAACATTTGCAAAATGGTCAAATATGTGATTGGAGCAAGAGCAATATCACTCAATGAAAAATAATTGAATTTTATTTCAACCACAAATTGAAATATTATTTAAAATACTGAATTCTTCATTCCTTTCTGTCTCCTCCAACATATCTTCAGGCCTCTGCTAGCAATATTTCTTTCAAGAAGGTTCTCAGTTTTACTTACAACAAAGATAAAACCTTCAGAGTTTGATTGAGACAAACTTTAAATGTTTGTCTGGAAAATGTTACTTTGTCCTTTTCCAATGTTTATCTTGTTGTTGTTTTATCATGTTTGCATACATTAAGGTTGAGTTGGGGGCGCAATGGCCTAGCAGTTAAGACACTGGGCTCATCGGCCGGAAGGTCAGCAATATGAGTTTGAGATCCAGGTACCATGTTACGGGGTGAGCTCCCATTACTTGTCCAGCTCCTGCCAACCTAGCAATTTGAAAGCATGTAAAAATGCAAGTAGATAAAAAGATACTACCTTTGTGGGAAGATAACAACATTCCATGTGCCTCAGCATATAGTCATACTGGCCACGTGACCATGGAAGCATCTTTGGACAATGCTGGCTCTTCGGCTATGAAATGGGAGATGAGCAACACCTTCTAGAGTCAGACACAACTGAAAGGGGAAACCTTTACCATACCCTTTACAACAAAGTGATTCTCATCTATTCTTCAAAATTCTTAAAAGTGAATTTAAACTGTTTAGGGATCCAAAACACTTTGAAGAAAATCAAATACTGAAAATAAGAATGGGACCATATTTTTGACTGAGATCTTCATCTTGTTACTGTTTTCCTAGGCCTTATCTTAAGATATCCGTGAACTAAGGATAACCTCTCAATGGCTACGGCCTGAAAAGTGGTAATCATTGGCGGTGATGGGGACCATAAAATAATGCTGGAACAGAGCTCCGCAACAAGCTGTCTATAACATAAAATGTGGTTAGTTTTTTTACAGAATGCGAATTTGCAATAATTTTTGCACAACAAATTATATATAACTCATGAACAAGGGGCCTAATGAATCAGCAGGCCTGTAAGAAGTGTGTACATTTTTGCCCCATTGAAAACATACAGAAAATAAATTAGAAGAGAGGTATTCTCTGATTTGAAAATCAAATGTCCCTATTCATTTCCCTGTCCCGGTATGCATGCAGCTAAGCAGCTGATTGTGAACTGATTAATCATTATTACTGTGATAAATGAACATGTGATTTTGCTACATATTTAATCCATTAATACATAAGAAACAGGACATCCCTCTCATTCTCTGGCTTCTTTCAAGTTAGGATTAGTCAGAGTCCTATTTGCACATCACAATGAGCTATGATCACCCAAGGTATGAACAGTCATTACCCACACCTACCTATAGGCAGAACCAGAGATATAGGCCACTGCAGTTAAAGTTGAAATCTAAATTAAGGTTGAGTCTAATATATTAATTAAAAAAAAAAAACCCAGTGACATAACTTATTGAAACTGATTAAATAAAAAAGAGGAATTTCTTACCTGCAACTGAAATGGGAATGCAAGACACTAGACTATTAATGAAAAGACTTGTGGGATAATTGTTTCGTTAGCTCTTGTCATTATTATTAGAAAGAGGATGGAAAGAGAGATCAGTCCCTTCTATTCTGATTGTCCTAGGAACTTATGTACTCTATGTGTGTGTACACACACATATATTCCTTCTTGGGGCAACTGCAAAAGTTGCTAATACAAGACTGCTATTGTCCTTTGTATCACAAATGCGCAAAGATATCAATCTACACTAAATAAATTGGATATTTTCCCCAAACCATATCCAATAAACGCAAACAGACATTTCTTAATGTAGCTGGAAGACTTCCCTCCTCTCCAAATAGCGAATTTCACACAGACAAAACCTCTGAATCTGAGTGGTACATTTAACTAAAGAGTTAATTTTCATAGCAGGCTCTATTAAATAGAGCTTTTCCAGCAGATATTTCACCTTAGACTGCCTTACTGTTGTATGGCACTGTTTTCATGTTTTGTTTCCTCTTTTCATTACAGACCAAACTCACGAGCACTACTAGCTAAGCAGATTGCAAGTAAACATCTGCCAAGATAAGGAAGTTGGGAAAGCAGGCCATGTACAAGTAAAGGACCCTTCTGTCATCGGTCTATTTCAAATTTCCATTTTGAAAGGAATGCAGGATGCATTCCAGCTTAATATACGAGCAATTATGTGCTAAAGACACTCTGAAACTTAAGCAGTGGAAGGACACACCCACAATTACAAACAGGGTTTAATTATGAACAGGACTCAGGATGGAATTTATGAACAGTCTGTAAAATCATTACAGACAGTCCTCAACTTATGACCTCAACTTATTTATGAACAATCTGTAAAATCATTACAGACAGTCCTCAACTTATGACCACAACTAGGACCAAAATTTCCATTGCTCAGCAAGGTAGTTGTTATGTGAGTTGCTCCCAATTTTATGACCTTTTTTGTTATGGTGAAGTGAATCATTGCAGTTAAGTGAATTACATGGTCAATAAGCAAATCTAACTTCCTTCCTTGACTTTGCCTGTCGGAAGTCTACTGGAAAGGTTGCAAACGACAATCACATGATCCCGGGATGCTGCAACTGTTGTAATTACAAGCTGGTCTCAAGTACCCAAATTCTGATCGCGTGACCATGAAGATGATACGGTGGTCATAAATGTGAGGACCAGTTGTAAGTCCTTTTTTTAGTGCTGTTGCAACTTCAAACAGTCACTAAACAAATGGTTCTAAATGGAGGACTGCCTGTGTTACAATATTCTTAACAAGCTTGAATCTCTCTGAACATAAAGTCACAAAACAAATGGTTCTAAGTGGAAGGCTGTCTGTATTACACACTCCTAACAAGCTTCAACTTCTCTGAGCATATTATAACTTAACCCAATCACGTCAAATAAAATACTTGGAAAACAACATCTGTGATTAATATAATTACTGGTGTTGGGCTGAGCCCCAGTGAAGTTGCCGGGACTCAAAACAAGGTGTGTAAATTGCTCTTATTTTATGTATTAATAGAATTTATACAGACACCCCAGAGGAGACTCCGGGTGGAGTACCACAATTAAGAGTTTCGAGGCTGAAAACTCAGCAGTTTTTCGTACCGTACTCTTAGAGAAAGACTGTTTTTCGCACCGTACTCTTAGAGAAAGACCACGCGCTATTCGCAAGCTGGTTTGCGTGTCCGCAACGCGGAGAGGCAGGAGCAGGGGCAGAATCCCGCTTTACGGAGAGGGGGCACGTCAGGCGCGGTCGTCAACTCGCGCGCTCACAAGTCAGTCCCGGAGCGGCTGGGCGCACCTGCCGGCTTCCCACCAGCCTTCGTCGGCCGCCCGCAGAACCGCTCCGGACCCAAACACGGGCAGCGGAGCGGGCACGACGCGAGGGGCAAGCTTGGCGCGCCGTACGGCGACCGCGTGCAAGGCGCGGCGGCCTCGGACGAAGCCCAGCTCAGCCGCGAGGCTGCGCTTCCACAGCGCCGGCACCGTCCTCTGGGGCTGTGCCCAGGGGAGGAAGGGCGGCGACAACAGCTCTCCCGTCTCTCGGACCGCGGCGCCCGAGCGAGGGACGCCGCAGGACTCCGCCGCAGCGCCGCACCTGGTCCGCGGAGCGCCGCCTCCCGAGCCGGGGGCCCCCGAGCCGTCCGCCCCGGAGAGAGGGGCGGGGGGGCCCTCCCTGCGCGCGTCAGCCGAGCCCCGCCGACCCAGCGGGGGTCGCGGGGCGGCGCGCGCAGCGGGCGGGGGGCTGCACTACCTTCCGCTCCCGCGTCCTTTGTTGTTCATTGGCTGAAGCCCAGCCTCGCTCACCCACGGTAGCCAATCACTCACCCACGGTAGCCAAGGTCTCCAGGTCCTCGAGTCTGTAGCCGGGGGAACCCGAGGCCGGCGGCGCGGGAGAGCCTCGGCCAGCCGGACCCGGAGCCGGAGAGGAAGCGGGCTGGGGCTCGCCGGCGCCCGCCGCCTCGCAGCCGCCGGGGCTCCTGGCTCCCACTTTCGCCCTCACGGCGCTCAGAGTCTCCATGTGGGGAGAGGCAGAGAGGCTCCTCCCGTCGGGGCAAGCTCGGGAGCGTCCGGAGGCGGCCTAGCGTCGGTCTCCGTTCAGCAGCCGCGGAGGTCCCGAGCCCGGGCTGGTGAGCCTCGGCTCCCCCTCTCAGCAGCGGCAGGGCGGCTGCCGGCGCCCCGCATCGCGCCCGGGGCGCAGCTTCCTTCCTGCGGTGCTTCTGGCTCGCTCCGGCGTAGGTAGGCGCGCGGCGCGTCTCGGGGGAAGGTCGCCGCCGCCGCCGGCCCGCTCCTCTCGCGCTTCCCGCCGGCGCCTCGCTGCAGACAATGGGCTTGCCGGGAGGACGCCGAGCCTCTTCGCCGG
>JANHZU010004412.1:94062-104958 GCA_032468055.1 Acrochordus granulatus
AAGGAAATTGTCCTATACAGTAGGACAATTAATCTCTTCTTCATTTCTTAGGGCCACACCAGAGAAATTGAATCATGGTTTAAATCCCACTTGTACACAAGCAATAAGTATATTACATTTAAAGGCCTTCTAATGTACATGTCTTCTGAGAAAATATTGAGCTGTTGATTGAAGTTCTATGGAGTTATAATGGTTTACCTCAGTGTTCCTCAATCACGATCATTTAAAGATGGGTGGACTTCAATTCCCAGAATTCCCTAATCAGCATGGCTGGCTGGCTGGGGAATTCTGGGAGCTGAAATCCACATATCTTCAAGTAGCCAAGCTTAAGAAACACTGGTTTAATGCATCACCACAGAAACCAGCAAGAGAGAAATTCCAGCCATGAGGGTGCCTAACCCAATAGTCTCTATTTTTATCACAAAGCTGAGCCAGTATCAAGCAAAAACAACCTTCCCAACAGGATAAGGCACTCCAGCTTGGAGGTGGCTCAGGAAGCAAATCACCATATCAGAAAACAAGCTCCATTCAATCCTTTTCTTTATTATCACATTTGATTGATATAACGCAACATGATCAATACAACCAATCAATTTGAAGTCAGTAGGGTTCCTCCCACATGGAGACCTGCATAATTGGTAACCTGAAACAAGATAATGAAATTGATAGCAGGGGAAGCATCTAACAAACATCCTTCAAACCAACCTTAATTCCTGGTGACTTCATGGGTGCCTCCATGTATTTTTCTTGGCAATAATACATGAATAGTCATAGACTTTCTCCAGAAAATTTCCCAAAAAGCTAAGTGAGATCAGATCTGATTAGCACTTAAATTGGAAGAGACCCAGGAAATTCCAGGACAAAATAAGAAGTCAAACAAACAAAGCAAAAAAAAAAAGACAACTGTTTCTCTACTACTGCCTGGCAACAATATGATGACTAGGAGTCAAACTCAGTTTGAGACAGTCTTTATTTTAATCAAATCTAATATTAGTTGCAGCAGGGGGGAGGAGGATAGACATGTAATTCCTATGTTTAATTTTAAAAACAGACAGCATTTTTCAAACAATTTAGCAGTTCAAAAGTATGTACTAGAATGATAGATTCTTGAAACACGTTTCTGGGCTTCACCTGTGTTGAAATTACCACTTTTAAAACGTGGCCCCTAAAAGCAATCGTTGTTTATTCTTCCAAAATTCAAAGAAAGATGTTACCAAAAAAAGAACAGGTTACTTAGCCTTCTCACGTTGCTATTTGAATCTTAACGTTTCATGGCAGCATACAGTACTGTGCGAAATCTTAGGCCAGCACCCTCTTTGTTTTAGCAAAGTTTTAATGGCCATCCATAATTATTTTTCGGTCTCTGTATTAAGATTCAGACAGAAAACACAGGAAATATGTACACAAAATTTACACAAACACAATTTTCAGAACAAAACAGCTTCTTCAGGCAAAAGTCAGTATTAAATAGCCACTACTAAATACTTGCCACTTTCGCCTTTGGAAGCTGTTTTTTCTGCTTTTTTCTGTTTTTGAATACTGCAAATAAATATCCTGGACTTTCTGGTTGTACTCTAATAAAGGGACTGAGACAAGATTATATATGGTCATTACACCATTGCTAAAACAACAAATCTAATGGTGGCCTTTTTGCACAGTACTGTATGTTAATGCAAATATTTCATGCTGAATCTTTTTTAAAAAATAAATCTACAGGTAAATCTTGTAAATCTACAAGTCCTCAATTTATGGCCATTTGTTCAGTGACTGTTTGAAGTTACAATGATTCTGGAAAAAAGTGTTCTGCAGTCACATGATCAAAATTTGAGTTGGCAACCGGCATGCATTTATAATCACTGCAGCATCCTGGGGTCAGCTGATCACGATTTGAGACCTTCCCAGCCAGTCTCTGACAAGCAAAGTCAGTAGGGGAAAACAGATGCAATGAATGACCATGGTGATTTGCTTAACAAGACAGGAAGATCGGGTGCAACTCACTTAGTGCCAGAGGTTCCAGACCCAAATGTGGTTGTAAGTTGAGGACTACATGCGTTATGTCTCCCTTACCCAGGCTTCTTTCTCTGCCTTTCACAATCCTTCACATCTGATGGAATAATACCCTGAAATAATAATTGGGGCAGTACCAGATTTAAAAACTTCTTTCTTCTTCCTCCCTTTAGAACATACATATACAGTTATTGTAGTGGGCCCACTTAGCTTTGGAGTAGATTTTGCTTTTGTCTAAGGGAGCCCAATTAGAAGCTTTAAGCACAATTGTTTGGGGAGCTACAGCTAATTCAGTTCAAAAGCATTGAGCCTTTTAATGCTATAATCTTGGACACAGGTGAGATGGCATAAAGACATGGGCAGGCCAGGATAAGAACAAAGATTTGAGTTAAATTCAATAAAAATACCCTAAATTAATTTAAATATGATTCATGTTATCTGCTACAGATTTAATATTTCTTCTTCTTCTTATATCTCATTTAACATTACATTTTAGTGGAATTTCTCAGAAAAATCCAAAGGCCACTGTGAGAAATTTCAGGCTAACTATGGCATTTGCAGATCAGCTCTGCAGCGTTAATGTTCTCGGATGATTTCAATGACTCTGGTTTTTTTGATCTATTTCAAGGAAGAAAGAATTATCCTCTGTTGTAACTTTACCTGGTGCCCACTTTCAACAATCAGCTCTAATCCATGAAAAAATGCAAAATCATTTCCTCTCAATTTCAGAAAAGAAGAATGTCAGTGCTGAATGAACTTGATTCCCGCAGATGCCTTTATTCAGGAGTCAATTCCTGATTACTCAGGAGAGATGACAGAAACCCCCCTTATTTTTAGGAGCAGAGAATTGTTTTGTTCCTGAAATGCAGGAACAAAGGATGAGCCTTTTCTCCAAATATCATTTTTCCCATCAAAAGGAGGATGAGCCTTTTCTCCAAATATCATTTTTCCCATCAGAATTGCCTGAGCTACCAAATTGGGCATGGAATAGGCCCTGGCATTCCTTCCAAACATGAAGGCTGACTTCCACGTGTCTACATGAGAGGTGACCAGCCTTGGCAACTTTAAGATGCATGGACTTCTACTCCCAGAATTCTTTGGCCACCACAGCCACAGCTGGCTGAGGAATTCTAGAAGCACACATATCTTAAAGTTCCCAAGGTTGGCCACACCTGGTCTATATCAACTTAGAGTTCACTGACTACAAGCCCACGTTCCAAACTCTCCCATATCTAAGTCCAAATACATATTTTGAAGTCTTACTAATATAGTACTATGAAACAGACTGTATCATGAGTCAACCCCCGACCTCTGATGAGCTGATATCCAGGAAGAAGTATTTTTTTCCTCTTAAGTGTATGCCTAAAGTATTTCTTACCATAAAATGCATTTTGAAAGCAGTTGCCTTCTACAATAAACAGAGGAGGAGCTTTTCACAAAATCATTACTTGCCCTCATAAAACTCCCTCTATCACATTCTGATACATGACTTTATATAGGCAGCTAGTTAATATAAAGCAAGAAGCCAATTTACAAAGTAACCTTTGCCCATAAAATCTTAGTGCTTATTTAAAGGTAATCCTCGACTTACAACCACAATTGGCTCCATAATTTCCACCGCTTAGCAAGGCAGTTGTTAAGTGAGTCACACATGATTTTATTATTTTTTTTGCCATGGGTGTTAAGCAAATCACTGCAACTGCTAAGTAAATCTGGCCTCCTCACTGAGTTTGCTTGTCAGAAACCAGCTACGAAGGTTGCAAATGGCAATCATACAATCCTGAGATGCTGCAACCATCATAAGCACCTTCCAGTTGCCAAGCTCTGGAATTTTGATTATATCACTATGAGAATGCTGGGATAGTTGTATGTGCAAGGACCAGTTGTAAATTACTTCTTTTGGTGCAATTGTAACTTTGAATGGTTGCTAAATTAATGGTTATAAGTCAGGAATAACCTGTAAACCTATCATCATCTTTTTTTTATTTTGTTTTAATGGGTTTGTTTTAATGGGTTTATTTTAAGTGTTTTTATTGTATTGTTTTATTGTTGTTAGCCGCCGAGAGTGTTCAGATTTTGGTGGCATACAAATTTAATAAATAATCTTGGCTTCCTCCAGATGTGGTGTTGCAACTCAAGCTGCAGCACTTTTGAAGTGACCATGACCACAAGAACATCTCCATACAGATTTCTGGGCTACCATAAAATCAGTTAGAAAGTTTTCAGAACTTCTAATTAAGTCTAACTCCCAAATTTCCTAGCCAAACTGGAGAGATTTTCAGTACAGCTCCATGTGCTGCCAAAATATGTAATGGCACTGCATACAAACCAGATCGAAGGGGTCCACCTTATGGATGCTCCATGCCATGAAATTAGTCTAGCCTAATTTATTGGATGATCCCATTTATGAGTAGTTGGCAGATAATTAGGTCCAATATGAGGTTCTGCTATACTTAAAATCCCATAGAGGACCACTGCAGTTTTCCAGTGCGTTATACCAAAATAAAGTGTGTGTACTGTTAAAATACAGATTCACATTCCTATTCAACAAGGTAACTCATTGAGACAACATCAAAAGTTATTGTGAGTCTAGAGTACGGGGAAACCAACTTGTGTGTAGCTTTGGAATCTATCTGTTGGATTCATACAACAAACCTAACAATGACTCTATGACAGTTTTCAATTCATAGGTAAAAATAACACATTATTTTCCCACGTGCTTTCTCCTTCTTTTACTTTCTTCAAATTTCCCAACAAAGTTTCTATTTGATTTTTTTCATTACTGAGATTATGAAATGGAAGAATACCAGTTTTCAAAATGAGTTACAGAGAGTTTTACAAATTTTACTGACCATTTTACTTAACTAGTTTTAATAGCAAAACGTTGAGCATGATAACATTTATTTTCTATTCTTCCTATATTTTTAATGTTTTTTTAAATATTGTTTATTGAAACTTTTTTGTCAGCTGTTTGAAGGCAACATATTTTCCTTAATACTAAATTCTGCAAATTTCACAAACACAGCAGAGTACTGTAGATATATCTTCATATATATATATATATTCACGTAACAAACAGGGAGGGCTCAAACAATATTTTTCTAGCCTAATCTTCACAGGATCGTTACAAAGATAAAACATGTAGACCCATATAGTTTGATACTTTATTATACTGAATACAATACTTTTAATTCAAAATAAATAAACCACAGTAAACAGTTAGTTGTACAGTAACAATGGTTACTGTTATACTGTAAAATATACAGTAACTGTTAGTCCCACCTTGCCATCCAACTGCTGTTTCCAATCATTTATGTTCTATTTCAGTTTGAATCTCAGACGGGTTTAATAAAATCCCTACTGGATCAAATAAAAAATCCATCTAGTCCAGCATTTTGGTCCCATAGCACTTACTGTATATAATTTAATATTTTGTGATTTTCTAAAAAAAATTCTGCATTATGAAACACCATTAAGTCACAAGTGTTTCCTTATCCATTATATAGACCCAGAGCTTTCTACTTTACCTGTATCTGTGAATGCAGTTGTCAGATATTTGGTGCCCTTGGGTGTCTTAATCACAGTATTTTGAAAGCCAGAAGATTCACAAATGTTGGTTTGGTTTACATATTTGTGGTCACCTCAGAAGCTTCCTTCCAGCATTCCATGAAATGCTGAGGAGGTTTGTGAGAGAAGCTAACTCGCCTTTTCCTATTAATGTGGAATATGGAAAAGGCATGAAACAGAGAATATATTTCTTCTCAGAAGGCAATATTGGTGTTTTCTACTGGGTTGAAAAATGTAGAGGAATGAGTCCAGTCCTGTAGAAATCTCGGTTATGGAAAACAGAAGCCACCAGCACTTGCCCCAGGCAAACTAGCAAATGGGTTTGTGGTAATGCTTCAAGGATTACCTATCCAAAATCTGAAAAGATCCCACACCATGGGTCACAGATGGCAGCAGCATCATTGAACTTGTAAAAACTAAGCAAGGATGGACCTGTTCAATAGTTGGATGAGAGACCACCAGGGATATGGGCTAGATTAGAAAGCAAAACAAGACAAGAAAGTCCTAAAAACAAGGAAGCACATGCCATAGTTGCAAGGGTGATTTGGCCATATAAATTGATGAAAAATATGTGGCCATATAAATTGATGAAAAAAAAAAAGAAAGTAACAAATCCTGCATGCATGTGTCCATGTAATCATTGAATTTGAACACAACTCAAGGGAGATCTTATTTTTATTCCTTGTAAAGAATAAATGGACTGGACCACTTTTGCACAAGATAATATAACTTTTTTTCATTTTTTAAGCTATCAAATTGTAAGTCTCTTCATGAAGTAAACCAACAATTGAAACAGAATGAAGTAATCTAGCTCAGTCCTAATTTTACTACATTCAGGAAGCTTTTATAAGCAATTTATCCAAAAATAATCATGTCAAAATGTGTAGGCGATTCTACCGTTGCTCATTCAGTATCATTTAGCTTTTAGAAGCAGAAAGTGATACTTAAAACATCTAGATGAACAAAACAGGTATGCTTTAGTTATTATTACATTATTGGAACAAAAAAAAAACTTGTGTGAAAGGAGGAAGTGGGTTCAATTTTAGCTACAGTATTTCCCCTCCAAAAGCACACAATTCATTGAACACAGTTTCCTCTTCATTACCAGGCTACACATGAACTCTCATTATGCGAGATGAACTGCAGGATCCTACTGAATTCTGCATTGTAGGGGACTGTTGTTCATATTCTATTCCTGTATCTGTGTCATTTCCATGTGAGACGATAAGCACTGCAAGAAAACAATTATCCTTAATTTGCTACCAGTTCTTTTGTTAAGGAAATTACTGAGAGCCCTTTTTGTTTACTTTTACTGCTGCAAACATAAATCCTGTGCTGTAAAGTCAAAGATGTAGTCTCAGTAAGTAATGTTAATAGTGAAGTGTACAGTCACACATTGAAAAACATGAGCTGGACTATTTTTAAGATGCTCTAATATCACAAACCAGGTATGCATAGCTGGATTATTTTAGTTATGTAGCAAAACTGGCCCAACTACTAAAATTATAGCATTTATCTGAATAACTCGAGCTTATTGTTTGCCCAGTCCCTCTTGGTCATGAGTTTCCCTGCTTTTACTACACTTTTGATAGGGAGCAATTTTAGATTGTCTCTTGCCTACAAAAAGCCCCATTACTATGCCCAACCATACTCCTCTCCAAAGGTCCATTTAGTTTACAGGACGAAAGGAGGGATTACAGCAAGCATGCCCTGTCAGTTGCTTAATATATCCAGGCCAAGAAAAAAGAGCTGTTGCATTTTATTGGAAGGTGTATAACAGGGGGCTAATCTCAGCTAAGCCCACTACTGTTATTACTCCTCTCCTTTCCTTTGAGTCAACTGGGAAAAAGAAAACAACCAAGCAAAAAACAGTTATCAAAGTGATTTATGCAACAATAAATAAATGAATGCAACTGTCATACCCCAAAATAAATGAAAGCAACGGTCATATCTTACTATTCTCATGGGAAAAAACTTGTTTTCCTTAAGTCTATAACACTACTAAATTATTTAAAAAATATATGAAAAAAGCAATTTGGGAAGCAGTCTCTATTGGAGAGTAAATTTTTTAGCCTGATACTTATATCTCTAATAATTTAAGATACTTTAGCTTTTTTTGTTTGTTTGTTTCAAAGTATCTGGGGATCTTAGGTTAATGCTATAAACACTGACCTGCAAGCAGTTCCATGACATTTGGTTATCCCAAATTCCTGCAATTTCTATATGTTTTCGTTAAACCACACCTTAACATCCCATGGAAGCAACTTGCTTTTTTAATCATTCAGTCTATTCAACAATCCAACAAGGTGTAAAAAAAATGAATTTAAAGCTGCAAACTCAGGCATCTGCAAAATAACCCTCTGAAAACACAGTACTGTGTTTTTAAGAAAATAAGGTATGCCATTTTATCTTCAAATAACATGCCACAACCATTCTGTGAATGGGTTGTTTGCATACTGCAAGAATTCCTGATATTTTGGGGAACTTTAAATGTTTTTCTGCATGAGACTAAAATCTATTTTGCTTCTATTTTATCCATAATGAATTACTTTAAAAGTTTGGCAAGAACAAAGCTGTTTTGGGGTCCTCTGCTCTATGAATAGTCAACAGCTAAAGAGAAGTTCAGAAGTGCTCCTCAGTCAGTGTTTTATGTACTGACTGATTACATTTATATTATGTTAAGCATAAACATCAAATCAAGAAAAAGAACTGAAATAAATGCAATTCCTTGTTTTTCCTGGAAAACAACATTTTAGATCATATATATGACAACTACAAAGACAGGAACTTTGTGCAGCAGTCGCAGTCGCAATGTTCCCCCAAAGGAGAATCAGTGATGATATTGGAAAGGATAACCAGATTACTCACCACTAGAGGAATGGAGCAAATTACTACAACCAAGGAAGTGGCAATCAGCAAGATGACCATCTGGATTTCTGCTCCAGCCATGCGTCGGAAGCTTCTGCGCCGGCGAAAGTCTGACAGGCGGTTAGTGGCATTGTCTGTCCCCAGGGAAGTTCGGCGCATGAATTGGCGGTGCATGCGGATCAGGGCCATGCACACTAAGATGTTGGAAACTACAGTGACCATAATGAGAAAGGAGCTGAAGCCAGCATACATATACGAGAAAGCAGCAGGGGTGGACATGTTAGTCTGCCAGTCTATGAAGCACCACGTGTTAGGGTACTGGAGCTTTGTCTTCCCCAAACCCATGCTAGGCATGGCACAGAAGAGAACATTGGAAACATAGATAGCAAAAAGAGTGAGTGCCGCCAGTTTCTTATCCACATAATGGTTGTAAAAGTAGGCATGGTTGATGGCCAGGTATCTCTCAATAGACATGGCACAAATGATGCTGAGCCCAGACAGGCCGAAGAAGAGGAGGATAAAGCTGCTGTATTCACACAGGGGTTGGCCACCAGGCCATTCATTTTTCAGATATGTAGCAATAGTAACTGGGCTGACCAAACATGTCCCCAAGAGGTCAGTGACAGCCAGTCCACAGACTAGCGTGTAGAAGGTGGTCTCTTTCTGTTCCTTCCTGGATTTGCAAAGAACCACAATGGCCGTGAGGTTCCCCACGACTCCAAAAATGAACATGACCATGGGGATGGTCAGGGGTTTGCTGTTCTCAGTCAGTCCGCCTGTCCCATTAGAGGAGCTGTTGGTGGTGGAGAGCATGGTGGGGTTCAACACAATGGCAAAGTGTGGAAGAGAAGAGGATACAATAGTTAAGGGTCCTACAGTTCAGTTCAGAGGGAGAGAGAGACAAGGTGACACCAAACCTAAGGGAAAGAAAAAAACTGCATTTCAGAGAGAGAAGAGGAATGGGAGTGGAAACAAGATGATTTTGTGATTATTCTTCTTTCAGAAAAGTGGGGAGACAGTAGCACCCACAACTCCCCAAAATAATTCTGCAGGCCGGGCAGATAAAGACTTGCGACGGTTTCCCGCCTGATTCCTGGGAGGTTTCTTGAGCTTCTAGGCTTGAGTTTTGTCCCGTTTTGTCACAGTGGAGCTTCCCACCCTCTTCAGGGAAAAATCAGCCGTTTCCCCTCGCTGCTCAGATTCCCGAGCGAAGACATCGATCTGCGGGCAGCCAGGCGTCAAAGCGATTCCCTCCCAGGGCTTCGCGGAGCGACTCCGCTTCGAACGCTTCGCGGCCCCGACGGCCCGCGGGTTTCCGAAGGGGTTTCGAGCCGCCAATCCCCGTCCGTCGGGCTGGCGGGAGGCAGCGGCGGAGACTCTGCGACTCTCTTTCCAGTCCTGCCTGGCGGTCCGGTCGCAACGTCGGTAGCGTCGGCAGCAGAAACCAGAGCGATACATCTCACTGACGACTCCCCATCGGAGAGGAGCTGGGAAATCGGGTGTCCAGCGATCGCCCCGGGACGCGGACGATGCCGCGCAGACAGCGGGTGCCCCCACTCCGCAGCTCCTCCAGCCCTACTCACGTGCCCCTCCGCGCGCGGCGCTCGCTCGCTCTTGCGACCCTTCGCAACTTCGCTCCTTCAAGTTTCTCGGGGAGGGAGCCTCGCTTGGCTCCGCCCATCCTGCTCCTCATTGGCCCGGCGGCTGCCGAAGGAGAGAGGTGCGAGCCGGGGAGGGGGGCCGCTTTGCGCGGACAGGGATAAATCTTGAGTCGCGGGATGCTGGAAGTCCGTAGTTCCCCAGGAGGACGGGGCTTCGAGTAGGGGAGTGTGCAAGTAGAGAAGGGATCGCTTCATTCTTTGCTCGTTCCTGTGTCAAAATGCCGAGCAGCCGTATGCAGTGAAGCAGCGCTTCTTAATGTCAGCAGCTTTAAAATGCGTGGACTCCAACTCTCAGTTCTGGGAGTTGAAGTTCACACATCTGAAAGTTGCCAAAGCTGAGAAATACTGCATTAAAGGAGAAATAACCTGTGACTGATTATTGCCATCAGGTCCACATCAGTCTTAGCAACTACATTTTCTCTCTAACCTATCAGTTCAAATCTCCCAACCATGCACCCCTTGTCACTGCAACTAAATCCCTCCACTTTGTTGCTGGTTGTCTTCTCCTTTTCATTCCTTCCAACTTTCCCAGCATTAAAGCCTTCCCCAGAGAGAAAATCTTTGCATAAGGTATCTGAAGTAGAATAATTTGAACCTGGTCATTTGTGTCTTGAGTGAAAACTCCGGTTTGATTTGTTCAACAGTGTATTCATTCTTCTTGCTGTCCCCAATATTCTCAGAAGTCTTCAACATCAAAGTTCAAAAACATCAACACTTTTCCTATCTGTTTCTTTAAAGTCCAGATTTCACTTCCATGGAGTGTCACAGGGAATATAATGGATTGCAGAATTCT
>JANHZU010004413.1:0-19732 GCA_032468055.1 Acrochordus granulatus
CTCAGATTATGGGATGGCAAAGTCAACAATTTGCTGTATACTGAAACAGGCTATCAAAGGAGGTTCTGATGGAAGATGATTCACCTTTCAAACACTTGCATTCTTCCATCCTCTTCTCCACTCAGCCTACTGCACCCCAAAGCTCTGTACATAACAGTTAAATGTTCATTTCCTTCAGTTTATTCAGTTTCATTTACATTCATTTCATTTTTTGTCCTTTAAAAGGTTTAACTGTTGTTTTATATTATTTTAGTAATAGGAATGTACTTATACAAATTTACTTAGGCAGTTTTCTGGGAGTTTGGAATGGGTTAATCTATTTTACATTGTTTCCTATGGGAAAAACTGTTTCGACCTTGGTTTACAAACAGCTTTCCAGAGTGGATTAAGTTCATAAACTGAGAGTTTACTGAACATAAAAAAGGGTTTTACACCTTTAGGCTTTCCACGCAACTTGTCCAAAAACAAACCGGTAAGCTAACACTCAGTTTTGTGAGAATCTTCATATCAGTTTCTTCAGATATTTTCTTGAGAAAGTCTGGCAGGAGCTCAGAACTGTTGACTTAGTAAGTCTATGGAGAGCTTTGCAGGATGGTAGCGTGCTTTACAGAGTCACAGCAGGGCTGCAAGTAAATTAAATTCATTTCTTACAGTTCCCTAACCTGCTGGGAGGGAGGCTAAGCCAAGTAACTTATTTAACAGGGTCAGGAGGAATATTAGACTCTTAGTCAAATTTTTAAAAACTAGATGGAACATCAACTTTCCCCTTCATTTTAGAACAACTCATTCTAACTTTTTTTTAAAGGACGGTGCAGGAGATGATTGAATACACTTCTTGTAGCCTTCTTATTCCATTCAAAAAGTTTGCTGCCTTGTACAATTAACATTGACTTATTTTACAAAAGCAATTTCAAGTAAAGAAGCTTGCATGGTAAGATACTAAAAAACCTTAATGCTGCTCATGCTTGGTTTGCTTTATTGTTTGGTCAGAGGAAACTCTTCAGCTTAATAGTATTAAAATATCCAAGATGGAAGTGTTTTAATCATCTTATAAAGTGAACTGTAGAAGGAATTATATCTTTCTTGTCTTGTCAAGGAAGGCTGAAAGTGATACGAATGCTTGCCAGCAGATAGTCCTAAAAGCTTTTAACAGCTTTAAAGTAATTGAATGTATAAAAGTATCATGTGAGAAGCTCACCAAATTGCTCTCAAACCTGCCCCTTTTTTGTTTTCTTATAGGGTTTGTATATTCCTTGTTTGAAAACCAGCAGTTTTAATCAGATACATAATGCCCTAACCTCTTTCAGTTGTATTTTGGTATAGTGTAATCAGGCATTGATCATTCACATTTTCATTTAATGAAGAAAACAGTTTGTACAGAAATCAATTTGTTATTTGACCAATGCTTCCAATGTACTACATACAGTACTTACTTCAGCTGTTACTGCATGATGGTTTGGGGTCATATTTATTAAATTTATATGGTACTCATCTTACCTAAAGACAAATCTGTTATTACTATTTTCCCCACATATAATATTTTTAATCCATATGCTGCTCTGATTAATCCATTTGAATTCACAGAGATCAGCATAGGCATTGTCTTCCTGTGAATTTGAAGTATACACTGAATCTTGCTGAAGGTGCAGAAAATCTTGAACACTGGCAATACAAGTAATCCTCAACTTATGACTATAATGGACCCCAGAATTTCTGTTATATGAAAGTCATGACCCACATGAACAACCTGAATTTACAATATTTTTGTGGTGGTTGTTAAACAAATGCAGTGGTCATTAAACCCATTATCCACAGTGGGCACTTTTGCCAGAAACCAGAAGTAAATACCAGAAGTAAAAACATAGTAAATTGAAGTCACATGACTATGAGACACTACAAATGTCCAAAAATGTGGACCATTGCCAAGTGCCCCAAATGTGATCATATGATTGTGGAGGGGCGGCAGCCATTGGAACTTCAAATCCAAGTTGTAAGTGCCTTTTGGAGGGTCCATCAGAACTCTGAATAATTGCTAAGTGACCAGCTGAAAGCTAACTACCTTAGATACTTTACTTCTTACATTCTTGGATAGTTTCCCTGCTGCAGGAACTACAGACTTGATCTATCTGCTGCATTGCAATAGAACCAAATAGCCAGAGGAGGACAACATCTGAGGAACCCGTGTTGTCTTTAGAAGTCATTAGACTCCCGATATCTTCTAAAACTGCATAGCTATTTGCTCAGTGTAGATTATGCAGGGAATCATGTGCCCTTCAAATATTGCTGACCTACATCTCTCATATCCCTCCCTTTGGTAGTATAATGCACCTGATTACCAGGAACTAAAACTCTGGGGACAGGAGTCATTCCAGACTACGTGGGGAAGAACTGTGGGTCAGGCCTTTTAAAAAAATTGTAATACTGTAACTCTTAAATTGATAAAATTAATTGTGCAATTCCCCCACCCCTTTTAATATAGTAAATGATTTCATTGTTGTTAGGGTCCTGCAAGAACTAAATGTACCACTTCTTTTTATAATTCAGTTTTAATCTATACATTACAGTGGTTTCAAATGCATGGGTAGCTTGCACAGGCAAAGCAGAAAGCTTTTGACAAAAGGTTTTGACAACACTTCCACTTCGCCTGCACAAGCCTGATCAGGTTTAAAAAATCTTTGTCTTACCCCCATCCCAAGCTACTCATAGCTCCTTGGGGGCTCACAATCCACAATTTGAGAACCTTTTTGTCTGGGTAAGTCCTGTAGTTCAGACATAGATGGGCAACTTGTTTGCTACCCTGCAATTAAGCAGGATGATGGAACAATGCTCTATAAAGGTCCGCTAGTGCAGTGTTTGTGGGTGGAGGATATTTTGTGAGATGTTAAAGATGTTGTGTTGTTTATAGTGAAAGTTTCATTCCACATTTGGAAGATTGGTTGGTTTAACTCAAACACTGCAATTCTAGCTTTGTTTTGGAGGATTAAGAGCAGACCTCGATGGCCCATTTTATATATATATCTTGGATTATTTACTGCTTGAAATCTCAGCTAGGAGGTTATTGCTATTATTATTCTACATGAATGTTGAATTTGTGGCCTTCTACAAACTGTTGTGGAATATGAGAAGTCACTTATAGCTTTCCTATGGCCATCTGAATGACCTGTATGGGAAGTCTTAATTATTAGATTTGTAATTGTTTATTCTTAATTGTTAGATTATTCTGCTGTTACAATGATGCTAAGTGAGATTTAATTTAACATTTTTGCTGTCATTCAGGTGTGCTTTTTGGGGGTGGGATGGGCTTGAGACTTTGGTTTTGTGTTGGTTTCCTTGGCTGTCAGCAAAATGTTTGAAGATAATATTTGTGTGTAGGGAAAATCTCTTAAACATAGTTGGCTAGAGAAAGGACACCTCCAGGCAAAGTTTTAAGATGAACAAGAACACTGGGACATGCTAAGAGATATAATTAATCTGATATATTGCATCTGTTTAAATCTGTTTTTAAAAATCTTTTTGGATTGCTTCATGTTTTGTTTTTAACTCTTTAAAGTATATTTTATATAGTGTTAGGTTCTCTTCAACCTATTTGAACTAAGCTGAAACTTCCCTTTCAACATGTCAAGCCATATTGTACAAAAAGTTGGTTCAATAGAGACCATATTGAAATCTAATTTGCATCAACTTGGGGATGATGAGATATTTCATTATGTATTGAATGGTAGTAGAATAGAACATTCTTTCATAAATCCACTGCACTTGATGTCCTGATTTGTGGTCTTATTCTCTTGCAGGTCAGGGGAATCAAGTAATAGTTAGCCATTATTCCTAGTTCCGTTTTTTTCAGTTGTGTGTTTTTTTTTTGGTTTTCTGTTATTTCCTTTCACTTAAGAAAGGCATAATATGAATTTCTAGGTGCCTCTTTTGCTGCTCTTATCCTTCCCCACTTGTTTACAGGATATCCTGATTCTTCTTCTGTAAGAAAAATTTAAAATATTTCTTCTTATGGTGAATTGCCTCCCCCTCCCATTATGACTTTTGAGAAACTACAACTAGAGTCTTGCCCAGAAAAAAATTCAAGCTAGATATCAGTTCAAAGAATGAGAAACTTTTGTTGATCAGAAGGCTAGGCAATTAGTAGCCCTTTGCCTGTTCACAGTCCAATAAGATTAAACAGTTACTAAGAAATGATCCATAATTCTTGAATATAGGAAATGGAATGCACTGTATCAAACAACCAATTAATTGAATTGTTTTATACTGGTGAAGAGATCTCTTAATTTCTCCTTTATTTAAAATTCTTTTTTTTTTAACTTAGAGATGTTATGAGTAAAATGCAGGCAGAGTATAATATTGATGAGGTATATCATCACTTGCCATATTAAAGGAACTTCGTTGGTGTTAGTCCAGACCATTGTCAAACTAGCTACAAGGTGTTAGTCCAGACTATTGTCAAGCTAGCTACAAGTTATGGTCTCCCACAGGTGGAGGCTGATGAAATTTCTCAGATTTTGAGATATTAGGGTGAATCATGGAGGATCACCATATCAATTAGAGAAAAAAATAACCCTTTGAAACTAACTTTAGTTGGCCTTCCTGAATAATCAATTGTCTCTTACATTTTGAACACTTTAATTCTATAAGCTGTCCCTATGAAACTCTTTCTTGCTTTTTCATAAATGAAGCTTATAGAACAAAAGTGACTGTTGGTCTCCTTGTGAATATCTTTAACATTACAGAGAAAAGTATTAATGTTTAATATATGTTTAGAATTTCTAGAAAACTTATTGGAATGTTTTGAATAGTAGCAATGTTAAAAAGTATGGTGTTCAGATAATGGAGAAAATCAGCAGCCATATCAGCTGATCTCTGTTTCATGATTTGCTTAATTTATTAATATAATAGTATTCTAATATTTTGGAATACTAGAGTATTAAACTTTAAGAAATAAAATAACAATTTTAACAGTGTTGGCAAAGATCGTACTCCTATCTTAAGTTCCGTAATAAGCATTTTATATTTTTTCCACAATTTCTCTTTGGAGTAAGTTTTAGTGGTTGTTATTTTCCAACCTCTCTAGCAACACATTTAATTATGTACTTGTGCTTAGAATTTCTGTGGTTATGCTTGGTTAATTTAGGTTCATGGAGTCATGTAATAATATAATTGTTCTGGTATATTTCATGATCACTGTAGTATTATATACAATATTATACTAAATTATCCTAGTTTGTATTCCTGGCTTATGTAATTTGATCTGTTTCAGATGTGTTCTTGTAAAGA
Source organism: Acrochordus granulatus (assembly GCA_032468055.1). NCBI lineage: Eukaryota > Metazoa > Chordata > Lepidosauria > Squamata > Acrochordidae > Acrochordus > Acrochordus granulatus. The sequence continues at coordinate 5,281 of JANHZU010004413.1, forward strand.
TGGTTAACTGAACAGAATAAATGTTTCATACAAAACTTTTTTTCATTGCTTAGCCCTAATTATTTTTCATGTCAATACAATGCCAGCTATACTGTCTTGAAAATTCCCTAAAGAGGAAGAACTTTTGTTAAAAAAAAAGCTAACTGCAGTTATTTCTTTCACTTGTTTCATCATAGATTTGTGACCCTAACCCTAACCCTAACCCTACCCTTGTTAAAGTTTCCTTTCTCCTAATGTTATGTCAATAATTTGAGATCTGGTGCATAAAATTGTTACAGTGCTTTGTAGTTAATCTGAATAAAGCCCAATGAGAAAAAAAATAATGTTTCCTGAATAGGTATAGTTTTCAGTAACTTTAAAGTAGTTAACAAAGTAATCTTGAGAGTTTTTTCATTGAATATGGATGAACTACTACTGTTCAGAAATTCCATATTCAGAATGAATTTAATTCACTTTGCTGATAGTAGTTGGTACCAAGAATACATTAAGAATCTACTTTTTCACTCCATCCCTATTTAATGCTAAAGAATTTTAATTTTATTTATTTTCCAGTCTTGTCAATTTTTTCCTCTTCTAATTCTGTTTCCAAATGTGTAGCTTTTCTTGGGATGGCTGTAGATTAATGCTGCAACATATACCTGTTGATTTCAGGTTCAATCCTTCAATCTTCCGGGGTTCTGGAAAGTTATGGCCATTGAATGTAAGCAGGACTGAACAAGATGGACCAATTCTGTAACACAGTGTAAAACAAATTCCTTAAAAAACAGCTGCTTTCATTCAAAGTCCCCTGGGAATTTCAGTTATTTTTTTAATTGGAGTCCAATCTACTTGTTTATCTGAACCCATTGGTAATCTTAATCTCCTCCTGAACATTCAGATAAATGAAATTAATTTATAATAGACAGTAATTTTTGATTACAGTAATTATGTCAGCTGACATGAGAGACTCCTAATAAGAGATTATACCAAACTGTGGAGACAACCGTCATTTATTTAATGTATTTCGGTACCAGATTTTGCTGTTTGATTTGATTTCTTGTTGGCCCTACAGTGATCTCCTTATCACACAATATTTCCTGCTCTTGGGCAAAAGTGGTAGGGAGTGTAAGGAAAATGGGGACTATGATGTGCTTGTTCAAAATGCATAATTATGGATAGTGAGCATAATTCCAATAAAATATACATTTAATCTTACTATCAATCATATGCTATATTTATTTCAAAACTCCTGATTCCATTTCCAGCCTTACAGAAATATGAAATTACTAATTCTAGACTGTGAACCCATGATTTGCAAAAACAATCAATTTGAATAAGGCTGTATACAAGCCCCCTATGCAAAAACAAAAAGGAATTTAAATGGATTTCAAGTTTGTAATGAAACAGTAAAATATTTTATTTCTTGATTTGCAGATTCTTAGAATGAATTTTTGGATGAGTGAGGAATTAGAGAAATAAAAAACAATTGCAAGCCAACAATATGAGTTTAAGTTTAAATTCAAATGCCTTTTTTAAGAAAGGAAGAATTGCATTTTCTAAATCACATTAAAATATCATAAATGAATATTTAGAGTGAACTGTATAATGGTCAAAATGTATAGCGAACCTGTTTTTATAAAATTAACAAAAATAAAATTATGTTATATTATGCTATTTTATGCTATATAACATATGTTATTACAAACAGGAAATATCTTTCTTCAGGATTTTAGAAAATTATTGTTTTAATTGTTGACCACAGTTTTTTTTTAAAGGTCTATTTTTCATCCAAAGTTAGAGAGATTTTGACATGGAGAGTGACAATGACATCTGCTCTACACTGTAGGGATTTGTGATATAAAATATTTAATCATAATAGAGAAGGGAAAAAATGCATTTGCACAATCCTTCACCATATTTGTAGTACAAAATGCAGCTGTTCAGAACCTTGCAAGCTGGATTTCTACACTGTACTTGCTTCTCTCTCTCTCTCTCTTGAGCACAATTAACACAACCTGTATTTAGGTTAGTTTTATCTTTGTAGCCTGTAGATTTTAGAACACTGGCAGCATAGAAATGTGATTAATAAATAACATAAATATGTGACTTTGAGATCCTTGGTAGAATTCTTTACAGTAATACAGCCATGAATATCAATCACATGGATTATTTTGCTCAGATGTTCAATTAATTTTTTTAAAACTCCGCTAATAAGATTTGTTATGGGGAACTGAATAGAGAATTAGTTTCAGGAAATCTGGTTTCAGGTTTCACATCTGCCAAAGATTGTTGCATAGCCTTGAAATAGCTATGGATTTAGAGTTCACCAGATGGCTTAAAAAGAAGAGTAAATAATTGGGGCTCATTGCATACATTTGTGGTGAGGCAAAATTCTAAAAGATTTTGCAGTGCTATAAAGATGGTTACTATATTAGAAGTAATTCCTGAATTTACACTAAGTTCAGTTTGTTTGAATTTTACCTTTTTGAGCACACAAAAACAGCATTAATATGATTCTTAAAATCAGTCCAGTCCTCCTACAAATTATCATTTCTGCTGAATCACTTAAAATCAGCATCTGGAAGCAGCAGCCTGTAATGACATTAAGGAAACAAAGACCTTGGCACCCATTCATGTGGTCTAACAGTATTATCAAGGAAAAAAAGGCATATAACGAAAACATCTTAAGGAAAATGCATAGGCTTTGAGAGGCAAAACAAATGGATGGCTATAGAATATATTATTATTTGTTAATTATCTTTTGAATTACAGTTACTGTTATAATAAGATGTCACTGGGCCTTCAGTGGAATGTTTTCCATTGACACTGCCAATTACTTTTAAAAACAAAATTGATTTCTGCAATATCCATGAACAAGAAAGATGGTCCTCCTTTTTTAAAAAAGTCAGAATACTATAATCTCAATCCCAGGTTCCTTCTTGATTCTGACTAGTCATACTTTCTACAGGCTGTTTGGGAGCTTTCTGATAGATGTTTGTCCAAATGAGGCCTTTGGCAATAAATCCAGATTTGGAGGAGAACAGCCCAGGTGTAAAATTAATATTATGAAGCATGCATTTCTTCTGCAGTTGTAGAATAGATTATGCAGATCAACATTTGCCATCGGGGTGCTACCAGCTAAAGATGGCTTTAGTGTGGCAAAGGCTTAGTGCCTGCTTTTGAAACACTGAATTGCAAGAGGGAGGGGCTCTTTCCCAAGGACCTGAGAGACAAATCAGCATTATGTCCTTGGTATGCAGAAAGAGACCTAAAAGGGATCCTCCCTAAACCTTCACAGGATTTATCTGATAGTTATGCAGAGTGTGGCTTAGCCTGGCAATATTCCTGTCTATGGTTCTTTACAGCAGTAAAGAAACTACTCTGAGTAATTCATTATGCCATTCTTGGTTCTTTGCACCTGACATGAACCTTCTGACTATTGTTTGGAATCCCTCTATACCAATCTGACATAGATTCTCTTTATGAGGCTGCTGCCTCTTGATATAGGATTCACCATGTATTGTGTTTCTTTATTTATGGATATGTCACTAACTCTTTGGAGGAGCTTTCAAAATACAACAAAAGGGAGTTTGTCATCTTGGCTAGTGTTTCATTTGAATCAAAGTGAGGATAAATTAAAGCACTGAGAATTTGATCCAGAGAGAAGAAGAATATGGGCTGCAGCTATGTCCAGTTTTATATTGATGCACTTAATAAAATTAGCATATCAAATCTCACAAATGTTGTGGATGGCTGGGTGCCAGTTAGACATATTTTATTTATTCTACTTCCCAAAGCAAAATATTTCAAATAATGCATAAATTGATAGAAATAATAAGTAATTTGAATACAAAGAATAAGGAATTTTAAATATTTTTGCTTTTAAAAATTACTGTTACATCCCATGTTGGACCTTAACTCTGAATTCATACATTTAGAAACATAAAAGGAAAAGATTAATAGAGTACACATAATTCTCATGAGTTAAATACTTTCAAATCAAATTTAATCAGAAAAGGAATGTGTACATTTTAAAGATAGATAAGAATATATCTCTTCTAGGAGCTGCTTTGTAAAAAATATTCCTGAAATAGAGATAGCCATTGAATTAATTCTGATCTCTTGCTTTTTGCTTACTTACTTTCAGTATAGATTTTTCTGTTTGCAGAACAATGAAACATTTCAGTTTCAACTCTTTTAGAGGAGACAAAATATCTCCAACTACTTTATCTTGAAAAAAAACCTTATAAATATTACCCAGATCATTGCTTGAATCTTTAGAAATCCATTCCCTTTCATAAATAGTCAATTCTTTATATGTGTACAATCCACAGGAGTTCTTTATATAAGTACACAAGTGGATCAGATTATTTTTTTTTAATTTAAAACTCTGATTTTTATAAAATCTGCTTTATTATGTCCAAGAGACAGACTGTAGACCTAGTGGCTTCTATATATGACCATATATAGAACCACTATGTGGTTTCTATGTCTGTCTCTTGGACATAAAACAGATTTTATAAAGTCAGAACAAGATTTAATTGGATTCTATAGCAGGAGATTCATGTTCTTGCCATCAAATGCTGAATTATTGCAATAATGGGTTGCCTTTGAAGACTACTTGGAAATTGTAATGGGTCCAGAATATAGAATCCTGCATGCTATAACACTATGATACGATATACAATTTTTACAGCCTCTATACTTGTTGACAATATGTTTTCAGTTGTAATTCAAAGTGCTGGTTTGAATATATGAAGCTATTTATAACTTGACAAGTAAGTATCCACAGGACCAGCATCTCTAATCAGACTATACCTATCCAGAGCATTTATTTCAGGAGAAAACTGTAGTCATGCCCTATTTTAGGGAAGGGGGTGGCTGAAGTCCAGTGATGTTTCTCTAGGTTGGCTCTGGCCCTCTGGAATGGCCTCCTTCTAGATGTGTTGTTGCTCCATTGGTAACAGTTGGAGTCTTTCAGAAAGTAGTTAAAAATTATTCCTGAGAACTTTGGGAAGTTAATGTGATGTGTTATCTGATTTTAATTACCTAATTAATTTCTTATTTGTACCTAAATATAATACTTACATCATAATAATACAGTAAATCTTTAAAACAAAAGAAAAGGTATACTGTATGTAGAAATAAAACTGAAACATTCTCTCACCCTGATGGGACTAGCCTGCCCATATGTTCCAGAAGAAGAGACCTACTCCAGACTCCATCCAAAGAATTTCAGCTGGCAAGGTCCAGAAGAGCCTCTTCTGCTATGGCCCCCGCCCTCTGAAATATTCTTCCTTTGGAGGTGAGGTCTGCCTCCACACTCCTGGCCTTCCAAAAGAGCCTGAAAACCTGATTCTGCCAGTTGGCCTGAGGCCCCAAAAGGATGTGCTGCATTGGGGGCAGCTGAAGGGGAGATAAGATTCCCACCCTCATGTCACCCACCCTCTTGGTTGGGTGACATGAGGGTGTTTAATTCTTCTAATTGTAATTATTTTCTTAAACTTTTTTACTTTTTATTATATTGTAAGTCTCCCAGAGTTGCTGTATCAGTGAGATGGTGACATAAAATTTAATAAATAAAAAAGGAACAGCACGTCATAAAGGAAAAGTGAAAGAGATAGCTTAGAATGTATAGCGTCAAAAATGTTAAAAAGACCAGATTTTACTTTACTGGATCACACTGGCTGAAACTACCTTGAACTTGAAACAGCATAGACAGTTAAAAATCTAGATTATACACCAGACTAAAGGCAATGCAAACAGTTGATTACTCTTTGACAAAATAAGTGTGCAGAGCCTTCTTATAGTCTCTTCAGTTTAAATTCAGTCCTACTTTCTTCTGTCTTTTCCAAGGATTAAACAATATCCAATTTTGTATTTCTCAGTGTGGTGAAAGTTGGTTGGTTAATTACAGTACATATTCAACATTATCGCCCTTGTACGTTCCTAATGTACGTTCCACAAAAGCTCAAAATAAGTTGACATTAGCAAAAGACACTGAGAGTAACAAAAAGTAATCTTTGAATGTGTTGAAAGTACTAGGAAAAGAAAAGAAAATCAGTATACCATCTGCTCAGTGAAGAAAGTGATGAATCTGAAGAATGATATAAAGCTTCAGATATCTTCAAAATAGAAATACGATAAATGGAACAGTGCACTAGCTGCTTAATACAGATGGCAAAATGCTAGTATTTTGGTTCTGTCTTCCACATCAAGAAGATATAATTCCACAGGCAACTCTGAAGAGCTAAGATGCCGAAAAATCTGATTCAGTATTTCTCAAGCTTGGCAACTGCCATATTACTGATTCTCAGTAATGTCAATGCTGGCTAAGGAATTCTGGTATTGAAATCTACATACTGGAAGGACACCCAGGAAGATCTTGCTAAAACTTTTTGCATTTTTGAAAAATCCTGGAAATGGGCAAAGTGCCCAATGATAGATATTTATCTCAGTGCTCCTTGCCAAATGGTGTCTATTGATTTTGTATCTTTTGCCGAATCCGGGACAAGACTTCCAGGTTTTAAAGAAAGTCTTACTTTTATGATATCTCTGACTCTGCAGGTGTCTGCCTGCTCTTTGTGATATCTTTCTGATTTGTGGTAGACAATGTAAGATGCAATTATTGCAGTTTTTAATAATCTCCAAGTACTTGACCTTTTTAATTTACCATTTCAATTGTCTTTTGATCTCTCCCCTAATTTTTTGAAGTTTGCTCATTTTGTTTTTGCAACAAATGCCCATTTACATGCATATTGATTACTGTTCTTAACCAGTTCAATAACTTTTAATTCTTGGGCAAAATCCTAGATAGGGTACTTTTCAGGATTATATTCAGAATTGCATTCCTCTCTTTAGTTCCTTGAGTAACTGTTGCAGGACACAATCAAACCCCCAAAGTTCTGTTTTTTTGTTTTGTCAAGTACAGAATGTGAATTTTCCCAATTATGTGAGAGTAATTGAAGTTCCCAATTACTATTTCTTTTTCAGATGCTTCTGAAAAATAATGATCTGTCATCTGTAGATTGGGATTGAGGGTAATAGCATGTTCCTAGCTCTCACTTGCTTGAGGGATTGATATAGATGCCCACAGTGATTTTGCTCAATTTGTTAGTTTTGTGATTAAATTGGCATGTCATCAGTAATTACTAATCAAACTGGAAAGTGGTCTTGTCAATTGGGATGTGACAAGATTCAGCCTTGGGCTTTATACTCATCAATATTTTTATTAATGACTTGTGTGAGGAGTTGGAGGGAATACTTTTTAGATTTGTAGTTGGCACAGAATTGGGTGGGAGAGCTAGTAGCGATGAATAAATTCAAAAACATGGCAAATGCAGTTTCAGTTTCATCAACAGAAATGTTTCCTAAACCATGGGAAATCATAGTTATGTCTTGTATTGATCAGATCATAGCTCAAATATTTTGTCAGTTCTGGGCACAATACTTTAAAATATATCCATACAAACACCTATATGTTACAAGCATGCTGCAAATTGCTATGTGTAGCACTAAGAGTAAGAGTCTGAGAGAGGATGTGATAGAACTGTTGAAATACCAGAGGATGGTTGATAGAAGAAAGCCGGGACCCTTATCATCTCAGAAGGGAGGACACAGCAAACACCTTTCCAATATGGTTCCTCAGCCACTGATAATGGAGTGTACTGCCTTGATCTTAATGATGGTATAGGAACCAATGAAACTCACAGCCTCTAAGTATCATTCTATGTAATACACATGAGTTCCATGTCTGTGCAGAGGGTTTCTCAGAATGTTCCAGAACTGAAACCTCACCCCCCATCCCTACTGTATCCCTACTTTAGACAGATATTCTTGCTATTCTCTTTCTAATCATCACCATAACTTCCTCTTAGAGAACAATATTTTATTTGCTGAGAAATGTTTGTATTTGTTGTTTTCTTTAGCAGTTTCTATTATTGGATTTATTGTTGGATCAACAAAGACTTTTTCTTTGAATCCCTTTCTGAAAGCATTTTGTTCTGCTGGAATGAGAGTCAAAAATTCTTGTTGTCAGGGAGGGGATTTAATAGAGTCTATCGTTCATCTTCAAAACATTACAAGCAAGCCTGGCATAATTTGTTCTGTCTCAGGATTTGTTATGTAACAAGCCCTCTGTAGGTCCTTCAAAATTTCCTTCAAAAATCCTGTTTGCAGGATTCAGTATTATTGATTATTGTCAGACTTCATCCAAATTGAAGTCTTGCAAATTCAAGGACAAAAATACAAAAACTGTTGAATGTTGAAAATTGGTACTATTTTCAATTCTCCATCTACAAGTGGGCCTTCTTCAACTATTCTCTTTCCCATTGCTGTTCTGCTTAGGTAAGTATTAGATTGTTGAATCTCATCATTCACACAATAGATTTTTTCATTTCCCTCCAAACATTTTGTCTACAATTCATATTTTTCAGTACTGTGGCAAGTGATTGTCTTTTTCCTCCCCAAATGGACGGTTCATCCTCCTCCTCTTGAGAATCACGCAAGTGGGATTCTATCCTTGTACTTTATAATACTAAAAAGTGATGCAGTATTAGGGTTTAGTCTGAGTTTTGAAAGCTTATTACATTCTTCTGTGGGAATTCTGCATGGTCATTTAAGACTATCCTACACTTCCCCACAAAGGGAACTAATTTGTCATGTTGATCACCTTATCACTTATATCCATATCTGCATCTAATTGAGTCATACTTACCTTCTTTGATTTTCAGTAAAAATGCTGATTTTCAGCTTTATAACATGAAGAATCTTCACTAAACACATGCCCATTGTAATCGCCTTGTATCATCAGAGTCTTATGATTTTCTTTATTTAAATAGGTGAGCAGTTATGCATCACTTTATAGCAACCACAGAATGAGGAGAAAAGAGAAGAGGAAAGAGATTATCCTAGATATAATGAATGTAAAGAGATCAAAGAGAAGGAGGGGAAGAAGAGGGGGTGCCTTAGTCAAGAAAGAGAGTATTCTATGCATCTCTTCCAGTCATACATCTTATAAATCTGAATCCTATAATCAATAAAATGGATGAATTACTTCTCATTAACCAAAGAAATATATATATTTTTTCAAGTTCTGAAGCCCTCTGCTTCACAGAAATCTGGCTTAACAAAACTGTTTTGGACACAGCAATATATATATCCCTAGTTTTCAGATTTACAGAGCAGACCATGTGACTGAGACATCTGGAAAAAAAAGAGAAGTGGCACCTGTTTTATCTTTATGAACAATAGAGCAGAGATAACACAATGTTAAATAAAATCTGCAATATGGACTTGGAAGTATTATCCATAAATTGTTGACCACACTATGCACCAATTTACCTCTCTTATCATGGTTGGAGTATATATTCTCCCACAAGCTTCTACTGATGAAGCACTCCAGATCTTAATTGATCTTATAACTCACACAGAACAAAAATATAAATTTAATAAATGAAATAAATAAATACAAATATCCAGACTTTTTACTTATAATCTTAGGAGATTTTAACAGAGCAAATCTCACCCATGAACTGCCTAAATATGAGCAGCATGTCAGCTGCTCCACTAGAGACAAGAACATACTGGACCATTGCTATACCACAATAAAAATGCTTATCAAACTATAATTCGGGAGCCTATAGGAAAATCAGACCATGGCATAGTCCACCTCATCCCCACCTACAGGCAGAAATTTTAAACTGCAAAGCCTGTAGTCAAAACAGTGAAGAAATTTTCTAAGGATGCAAATGTGTTCTACTGCAGGTTTGAAAAACAACAACCATCATCTAATTTTAACAACCCCACCTTAACCAACAACAGATATTGTTAACAACAGATATTTCCTCTACAACCACATCCACCCCTCCTTCTCGGCCCTTTCCCTGCTTGGACCCTTACCTCCTCTGGGGCCCCAACTCTTGTGATTCTTAAAAAAAGTGCAAAGTTACCTTCAAAAACAATCAGGAAAGCACCTGGCTCAGATGGCATGACCCCTTCCTGCCTTAAAACTTGTGCAGCACAATTGGCCTCCATCTTCACAAGAATCTTCAATAGGCCACTAGAGATGTGTTATGTCCCTTCATATTGTAAACATTCTACTATCATCCCCATTCTTAAGAAGGCCTCCATCAGTGGCTAAATGACTACAGATTTGTCTTATGAACATCAGTAGTCATAAAGATCTTTGAAAAACTGGTGGTGACCCATCTGAAAACCATCACAGTTCCACTGCTGGATCCTCTGCAGTTTGCCTATTGAGCAAACAGGTCAGTAGATGATGCTGACAATATGTCACTGCATTATAACCTGCAACATCTGGACTGCCCAAAGACCTATGCATGGATCCTTTTTGTGGACTTCTGCTCAACATTTAATACCATCATCCAAGAAATCCTTTATCATAAACTGATATAGCTCACCGTACCTGCCCATAGATAAGCAGCTTTCTGACAGGTAGATGAGGCAATGGAAAACTGCATCCATTACTTGGACAATCAGCACTGGTGCTCCTCAGAAATGTGTGCTTTCTCCGCTACTTTTCTCCTTCTACACCAAGTTTGCAGATGACACAACAATCATTGGATTCATTAAAGATGGTGAAGAGTTTTCATACAAAATTGAGCAGCTGGCCCTTTGGTGCAGCTGAAACAACTTAGAGCCAAATAAACTCAACACTATAAAAATAACAGTGGATTTTGGAAGGAGTCCTACTATTTTATCTCCCCTTACCGTACTCAGCAACACAGTATCAGCAGTACAGTCCTTCAAGTTTCTAGGCTCTATAAGCTCCCAAGATTTAAAATGGGCATCAGCACCAATATTAAGAAGGCACATCAGAGGATGGACTTCCTATGTCAGCTCAAGAAGTTCAACCTGCTTCAAAAGCTGCTAGTACAGTTCTACAAAGGAATCACTGAGTCTATTCTTTGTACATCTTTAACTGTATGGTTTGGTAGAGCAACCTTACAGGACAGGTACAGACTCCAATGAATAGTCAAGATTGCAGAAAGAATAATTGCAACTAACCTGCCCTCCATAAAAGACCTGTGTAATGAGAGAGTCAAGAAAAGAGTGGAGAAGATATCTGTAGACTCTTCTCACCCTGGACACAACTTGTTTGAACCTCTTCACTCTGGTAGGCACTATGGCGTACTGCATATCAAAACTATCAGACACAAGAACAGCTTTCCCCCCTATGCCATCATTCAAATGAATATGTGACTTATGCTATATGATCATACTACATGATAGATAGAAGATAGATAATTTTATTTAATTCAGAAGTTCTGTCTAATTTGTATACATATCTATTAATTCTACATTTTACAATACTTTTTTCTATTGACTGCACACTTACCAAATAACATTGTGATGTATTATACGGTTGTTTATTGATGTTGCAAGTATACTGAGAGCTGCTGTATCAGAGTCAAATTCCTTGCATAACTAATCATGCTTAGCCAATAAAATATAGAAGTATCTGTGAGATAGATGGGTTTGATGATCTCTACCAGAGATGTTGCATACTGCCACACTGGACAAATTTAGCCCATTTCAGAGAATTTGGGGTGAGGGGTGGGAGAGAACTTCTACTGATAGATATGTTTGTTTCTCCAAAAAAATGAATAATGCATACTGTCCTGTTTCTGTACAGGATCTGATCAGCTGTTTATTTCCACTTATTTCTGCTAAAAATTAAATAGTGGAGATTTGTAAAATTTTAGTGAAGTTCCAGTGGCCTCAATAAATATTTTAATTCTTTTAATTTTAGAATCTAGAATTCTCTCAATTTCAGACATTGCATTCATCAAATCTATAACATTTTTGAGTGGTTTTAAGGTTGGTTTAAAGAAAAAACAATACAATTTAGAAACTCTTTTTTACATATTAAACAATCAGTGGTTTTCTCCCAGATAGCTGAGACTTTTTCACTTTTTGTTGAAGTTTGAATGAGCCTGTGCTCTGTTACGTTTAAATGCAAGCAACAAAGGAGGAATAGTTTTCATTTGCTACTTCTGATGTAGACTGAGAGTGATTGAGTGGTCCTGTATGGGAGAGTGTTTTTCTTTAATGTAAATCAATAGTTATGTTTGATAGCCTTCAAATTGTATTGTTTTTTCTCTAAAGCCCTTGAATGAAAAGAGTAATATACTTCTGTGTGGCCAATGAAATAACATATGCTGTATTCTAAAGGAATAACAAAACCTATTTTTAACAGGTGTATTAACTAATACACTAAATGGTAGAGCCTGTTTATTTTTTTTTGAGAGCATCATTTCTAGGGAAAGATTTTGGATAACTTCCTTCTTGCTTATACTTTTTTGGATTTCAAGATTCCTGAATAATTACAGTAAATTAATAATAATTGATTAATAATCACAGTAAAGAAATGTAAGGAGAAAAGAGTTCATTGTGGGGGGAAAAGGGAGTGAATAAACCTAAGAATGAAAAAAAGTATATTTCAAATTACAATTGTCAAGACTGACAGAGATAAAAACAGTAAACATTGTATATATAGTACTGTGTATAAGGAGAAATGAACAATGTATAAGGATAAAACTAAATGTATAGTATAAGGATAAGTATAAAGATGAATATTTGCTAATTTTTTTTGTAATATATAGACATCTATATATTTCAAATAATACAAATGTAAATCAAAATTTGCAGTTTTATTTAATGCCAAAAATAATTTTAATTCACACAAATGAATCCTTTGGGTGGTCTATTATATTAGATGTTTGGCTATTGAAAACTAGTAAACCTTCAGCTCTTCATTGGAATCTCTGTGATTCATATGTATGGATTCTTTCTCTTCAAGATCTTGGTCCTAATCTTGTACTTAAGGATACATCCATAAATTTGGAAAACTTCAAATCTGGGGCCCACAAGGATAACCAGCATTGCATGTGACATCTCTGATTTTTAGCTAGAGTTATTGTTTGGGAAAAAAATAGTTGGATGCACATTATAAGCTTTGTTCTTAAATCATGTTCTTTCTTTGGATTGCCGACTATCAGATTTTCCTTGCTAAATAGATGCATTTTCTTGGGATAAAATGTACCCTTCATCTTTTTTTTCCTCCCATGTGATAAAAGGAAGATGATTAAAATAGTTCTTGCTGAGGATTTTAGAATCACAGAAGAGTTGATAACACATTCCATGACTATTAACTCTTCAGTTTGTGGCAGTTCGTTGTTCTTTGGTGTCAAGTATATCAGCTAATTTAATTCCTGAATTTTAGATCAACTTTAAGGATTCTCTAGCAGAAAAACACTTGATGCTTTGGATCAGATACCGAAGCTCTGCTCCACTATTACGCACATAGGCTTATTTCAGTCCCAGCAATTCTTGGCTGGTACAGACCAATAAAATGTTCCCACCTCAAGAGGAGTGGGTAGATCTCTTGTGATAGAATGGTGTTATCTTTCAAGACACTTCCCTACCTGTGGTAGTAGCCTACTCTTCCATATGTGTGAATGATATAAATCAAAACCATCTGATTACTTACTGTAATTGTGCTTCTTCAAGGGCTATTTTGTGCCTTCAGAGTGCTCACTAATTGTATTTCATGAAGTTTAGGAACTACACATCTTAGTTCTAAGCTTGTTGGGGCAGTCTTTAGAACCAGGGAAAATAGTGGGAGCTATGTGCTATAAGGAAAGCATGGCTTTGCCCCAAAAATCTAGATTCTACAATATTCCAAAAAGATTACTGCAAAGGATAGAACCTATTTATGTGAATTCACAAATAACCAAAGAGCCACAATTAGGTAAGTACAAGTAATCCCCCTTTAGCAACTGCCTCATTTAGCAACTGTTCACAGTTATGACAGTGATGATTAAAGTAGCTTTACAATGGATCCTCACTTTTATGACCTTCTCTGGTCTGTAAAGCAAAGAAAAACTGAAATAAGATCATAACCACAGTTGGGGTTTCATGTAACAAGTGCTTTACCAAACTATTGGGTTGCTGGTCCCAATTGTTGCTAAATAAGGACTACCAATTCTTAACTGCTCTGTCTTCCATCTTGGAGTAGAAATGCAAAAATATGTAAGAATATACTAAGGTGCAAGAATCTTTCTGTCTCCCATGCACGCATTTTTGGTATATATAAATATATATCTAATGAAATAGATTCTAGTTGATAAACCTACACAATATATTAATCTTGTCTATTTTTAAGATAACACAACATTCTGGAAGGAGTTTAAGTTATTGCATTATGTTTGGTCACAGAAGCTTTCACTGTGGCTCTCCCAGATTTGCAGAGTTTCCTTCTGGAGACTTGTAAAAAACAAGCCTTTTTTTGAGAAGAATTACACTTTTGGAGGAAGCAATCTTGGCAGCTTTTAAGGGGCACGGCTAAATTTGCAGGTGATGCTTCATGTATCTGCTTAGAAAATTCGCTTTCTATTTTTAGGGCATTTTATAATAGATTGCAATCACACAACACACAAATGTACACATA
>JANHZU010004413.1:74831-93647 GCA_032468055.1 Acrochordus granulatus
GTTTAGGGTGACTCTAGGTGGCTATATGTTTATGTTAAATAAAATAATAAAGGACACTGTTCTCTCTGTTATTTCTTTAATGAGAATCTCTTTATATAACTTCAAAGAAGTTCTGATCATAGTGTAAGTCACAGTAATGCAAGAGTATTACTGTGTTCTAAATAATTTTCTAAATAAATTAGAGTTCTAAATAGTTCTAAAGGGTAATAAAGTTTATCTCACCACTATATTATGCTAATTCTAAACAGCTAATGGCCATCAGAGCATTTTGTAGCATAAAGAGTGAATTAATGAAGAATTGGAAAATATTCCACTTCTGTTAAAAGTTTCTGCTGAAATGGTATTGAAGAATATGAATCATATTTCTCTCTGTAGTGTTGTATATTTCTGTCTCAGTTGCAAAAAGCAATCTTATTTATCTGGATTTTTGTTAATGCAAGAATAAAATCTGGTTTTCATCAGACATGGAGTTGGAGAGTAATTAAATTCTTGAAAACAAAGCCAATCTTACGAAGTATTCTGGCTTTCAGAGCTCAGGAAAGTTTAAGAGATCATTTTCTATGTACAAATATGTTTAAATTAAACATAATTTAGTACATTCCCCCGCAAAACCTAAAAGTTCCTACAGTATTTGTTTGTCTGTCAAAATATGATCTTTGTCATCTCCTGCCAATGAGAAGTCTTTTTTCTTCTCTAACACTAGGGAAGAATAATACTTGCTAGTTTATTTTCTCAAGGAACATCAGGCACACATGCATGTATGCATACATACATGCATACTTACTTGTACTTGAGACCAAAGAAGATAGTGGGTGCAAAAAGGGAAAGCTTGGAGGCCGCCTACAATTCACTAGTTTCTCTGTTGCAAGTGCCAGAGTGAGTAGGGCCAAATGTGTTTGCATCTGTGAGGTTTAGAAGCAAAATCTGTACTTTAAACTTAAGATACCAATTTTATATTTTTAAGTTCCTTAACCTCCTCCTACCTGCCACAAAATTGGCCTTAGAGCCACCCACTTTTGCAGTCTTCTTCAAGGTGTGGTGTGATCTTGAGATAACAAGAATTCTGCACCATTTTCTCAAAGTGCACAAACCTTTGCCTGATAGTCACAAAAGAGAAATATTTCACAAAAAAATCTAAGATGATTGCTTGTTATTTCTGTTATTTCGGCCAGTTGAGGAAGAATACTTGACAATCTCTTCAACTTTTCATCAGCAGTTCTGGATCTGTATTTGCTTTTTTTAAAAAAAAGCTGGAGGTCCATTTCCTGCCATGATTTAAGTTATCAGCATATCACAAATTTCAAGAATATTGTGGGAATTCACCTTGCATGCTGCTACCCTGTGCTGGGTATGAATTTCAAAATATGAAATGTTGAGGTTCCTGGTGGGAAACTCCCCTGAATAGCTATAAGTCATATCATTTTTCTTTAACTTCTTTATCTTTGGTGTTCCCTTTCTGGTTTCTTGTTTATCACATCTTTATTTTGTTATTCCTTTTTTTCAATTTGAAAATAAATGGAACTGACAATTCCATATATACTAAAGAAGAGTATCCTAACTTAACTGACTTCTTGACTGGCAATGATTAAAGAGATGCAAGAATTCTCATTCAGTGACCATATTACATTTTGAAAAAAAATGAATAAGGAAAAACATAATAGTATATAAAATTATGCATGATTTGGAGGAAATGAACAGGAAGTGTGTTTCTTCCTTTTTTATATTAGAGCTCAGATTTATTCAGAGAAGCTGAATGATGAAAGATTCAGATAGATAAACAGTGTTTCTTTACATATATATAAATGATGGAATGTTCTTTCAGAAAATGTACTGATTATTTCTGACTTGAAGTTTTGACAGTTGGTTAATTTATGGCAGTTAAGGTTATTAAACAGTATACCTCTAAATACTTCTTATTTAGTCATTGAAGGATTTTCTTATCCTGCTGTTTTGCTTGTGGTTTTCTTTTTAGACACCACAGGAGCAGCATGCTGGATTAGTTTGGCCCTTAGTCTGATCCTGAAATCCTCCTCTTAGTTTTTTGCAATTTGTTGATGTGAAGCTGGTTTTACCATCTGGGTGACAATTAAGTACAGTTACCTAAGCTGTTACATTTAGATAGGAATAATAAGTAAGATGAGTTGTGAAGAGAGAGAGCACAAATCCAGGGTACCATCTTCATTGTTTTCTCTTGTCTCTTAATTGAACCCTAAGGTCTTCTTTGCTCTGTGGGAAGGAAGATACTTTCATCACTAGCTTATAATTATTTCTGTTGTGAAACCCCACATGAGGCATTAAAATTAAAATAATAAGGGCAGTGAGATATTGATCCCACAGCAGGGAAGTGGTTGGCAGAAGGCAGGCTGCTGGAGGGCCTTGTTTGTGAAGTACTGTAGAGGCACTGAGGGCTCTCCATGCTAATGAGAATAATCATCCTATTGCTGTGTAGCTGCAGAATTATACTTAGCAAAGGTTGAAGAAGCATGTAATTGAGTCAAACAACAAATGTTGAGTGAAGGAAGGAAGGCAAAATTTGCAAAACTAGAATAACTCCCTTAAGGACTTTGCCAATTCCTTAGGACTGGAAATAAACCAACAGTAGTTGTTCTGCATAACAGAAAGGATGCTTTTTAGTAAAAACAATGGCTAATATTTTTTGGCAGAATACAAATGGCAACTGGAATTCTAAGAATGTTCCTAAAACGTTATTCTGGATTAAACCAAATGCTATCTACTTGTCTGGTGTTTCACATTGTGACCAATTGGATGTTTTTAAGATACCGAGAGGCACACTGGAGAATCAGTTACCCTCTTGTTGGTAAGAGGGTGTGCCTCCCTTCTCCCTGTAAATCCCTGTAAATATCACAAATTCTAATACTCTCCTTTGTACTGTCATAAGAACCAAGATATAGTGAACATATTTTGGCCTGTACTATTGATACCTCGGATTAATATAAGAAGGGTACACAGAGCAAGCTTCTCTCTATTGATTATGGAAGCCATCACATTTGGCAATTAAAGTCTGAACCAGAATGATGCATAAAACAGTTTTCTTTTTTGAATGTAAGGGAATAAATATACAGGGAAATTAAGTAGGTATTTTGGTTTTTATTATGTCTGTTAATTTTTATTGTCATGCCATTATTTCAGATATATTCCTGCAACTCTAAATCTAACTATGAAACTGAGCCAACTTAATAAATTTATTTGAAGACCATTGCTGAGTGATGTTGGACAAATATCCTCAATCCAGAAAAGGGTTCTCAGACTCTTCTCTAAAATGCTAGAAGCCAGGAATGCTGGGTTTAACAAATACAGTATAATATTGCAAATTTTCTAGTTTCGAAATGTTCATTGGGTCAATCTCTTATGGCACTTTACAGACAATAGGTTATTAAACTTGTTACTCTTTTACAAAGTTAATATAGTGAGCCCATCTTTGCTCTTGAATCTAGTCTCCTTATGAGGCTGTCTTCCTGAAAAAAAGTGCATGTGTGACTTGTTCTCTAGTGTGTATAACACTGTGTATGAAATACTTGGAAGTATTTATATGCTTACGCCAATTCATCCCAGTAGATTGAATTTGGGATATTTTAGTCCCTCATTTTGTCCTTCTCCATAAACTTGAACTTGTTCTTGATGAGGAGACAGGACTGGTTACACATTAGGGACAGTTGCACCACTCTGTTGTTTGTGCAAGCATATCTTTCAAGTTGACATGGACCTTATTAAAACCAAGGGAAGGTGAAACACCAAAAAGCAGAAAAATGGTAGAACAATGTTAATATGAAATAATCTTTATGTGGTTTATTTGTTTCTGTGAGCTAAGTTTAGAAGTCACAGAAAACTCGTCCCCTCACCATTTAAGCAAGCATATGGAATGTTTTATTGTTTGATTTTTTTCCATACTTTAGGAAAATAAGAACTTTTGTTGCATCATTAAGATTCTTCAAAATGTGAAGAATGTGGGCAATAGAAACTGTTCCTTTCCAATTAAAAAGATTGATAATCATGATGATTATTGCTAAAGGAACCAAATGATGCAATGAAGCTCAATCTTGCTTTGCCATCTGTAAAGCCCTTGTTGACTTAGATCTTCAGTTGTTGAGTGCTATGGTACCTAATGTTAAATTAGTATATTTTACATGGTTGTATTTTTATAACTGTAGTTCTTAGATCATATCTCCAGCTTGTAGAATTAATATCTTGTATTATTTGAATATCTGTAATGTACAAACATAGTATGAGCATATCTTAAAGGTGTTTCATATGTAAAAAATATTTTGGATAGCTGCTTCCCATTTACAGGAACAGCTGTTTTTGCTGATACATTTACCAATATACATTGAAGTGGTTAAGCTGTCTTCAGGGGTTAAGGACCTAAGACCAAGCTTACTGGATTAAATTAGTTGTCCAACAAAGGAAGTCCCTCCACAGAGCATGAAGGCAATAAGCTCCTCCTCCTATCACCTGTTCAGCAGTAGATATATTTAGTTTATAAATACAAAATAAAAAACTAGTACAACCTAAGGAAAAAATATAAAAAAATAAAAATAAAAAAATGCAGAAAGAAAAACAAGTCAGAAAAGAGAGAAAAAATGCATCAAAAAGGAAAAAAATAAATGATTTTCTCCTTCATCAAGACAAAGTGAGGCAATTTCAGTAATTTATCACCATCTCTAACATTTCAACCAAAAATCCAAAAACCTCTTTATTCCATACCTCATATTTTATCTATTAGCAAATAATAAAACTTCATCATTCATTCTTAATCAGTATGCATGTATGTAAAGTCTTCCCCTGCCAGTCGTGGCCAACTCTAGGGGATAATACTCATCTGCAATTTACAGCTGAGAGAGCCAATGTTGTCCCAAGACGTTTCTCTGGTCATGTGGCTGGCATGAATATACACCAAGGCACACAGAACGCTGCTACCTTGAAGGTGGTACTATTTACTTACATTTTACTTGCTTTTGAACTGCTAGTTGTCAGGAGCTGGAGCAAGTAATGGGAGCTTAACCCATTATGTGGTGGTGCTTAGGACTTGAACTGCTGAGCTGCTGACCTTCCAGCTGACAAGCCCAGAATCTTAACTGCTTGGCCACCACGATATATGCACATACACACACATTCATACATAGATGAATACACACACACACGCACACACGCACGCATCCACACATATACACACAACTTAAACAAATGAATTTAATTTTTCTTTACATAGTAACTTATCATTTTCTCTAAAAATACAACCAAAGGAATTCTTCTTCCCATCTTAAAAAATATCTTTAAAACCTCATCATTCAAATTTAAAAAAACTTAATAATAACATATAAAATTAATATTTAATCCCTTTAAATAATATCCTACAAATTAATTTTTTACCAGCTTTGCTTCATCTCCTCTCAGAAACTCCTTTGCAAGTTTAACACTTCCTTTCAATTTTAATAACATAGCTTATCACTTTTTCTAAAAATAGAACCAAAAAAACCCTCTTCCTCCCATGTTTTATCTATAAACAAATCTTTGAAATCTCATAATTCAATCCTAGTCAAGAAAAACTATTAAGATGCTCGGAAAAAACATCATATACATTTAACCTTGATTGAATAAGACAACTTTATAAACATTCTTTTTACTTTTAAAAGTCTTAATATTTTAAGTAATGTCCCCAGAACAGATTTCATTCTCTTTATCTTTTCTTAAGAACTCTTTTATAAGTATAGTATATCTGTTTTGTACGTGCAAAGTAAAGAAGTTTTCCAAGTCAGTCTTCTAAGTTGAAATCCACATATCCAAATAACTCTTCTGATTTGCTATTTGTGTGTCCCTTTTAGTTATTAAAACGTTAGCCAATTTCATTTGTAAGACTTGTATAATATCTTTATTAATGTCATTCTTTTATCCTCTCCATTTTATATCTGTATCCAAAATAGCCTGATTCTCTGTGGTATCCTCTTCTATCTCCTCTTTTGAATCCATTTGTACAGTAATGGACAATCTAAGAGAAAGTTCTGAGAACACTGTTGCCAAATATCCTTGAATTCTTCCAAAGTTAAAATATTTTTTTCCATTCTGTATTCGTGGGTCTTCTCTTTCAATATAATCTTTAATTCTTTCTGGTTGTTTCTAGTAACCAGACTTCAAAGTTTCCTATCGTATTTTTCTGTAATCCATGGCATTTTCCCAGGGAAAGATTTCTTAGTTAAATTCAAAATCTTCATATATTTTAATAGGATTTTAAACCAACTTCAGGAAGTATTCTTGCAGTTATTTCAAAATCCTGTTTTACTTAGTTCACTTAAAACTTTCCAAAATCGATGTTCTAATTACCTTGTTGCTGCTAATTTCCATTTTTTTCCCTTTAAGTTCTTAAAATTATATGCAACTTCTTTCACTGAGGACTGAAGGAAAATCACACAGTGTAATAAAGCATATCCTTCTGAACGTTCTTAGTATCCAAAAAATAATTTACAAACCATTTCCATTGAAAGTAATTATGAGAGAAAGTGGGGGAACCCAATGTGCTTTTGAAGACTCCAAACCGTGACTTGGGCAAAACTGATTATCTCAGTTCCCAGAGCTCTAAAACCTGCTGGAGACTGCCGTTTTGCAGCCTCCTCATGGAAAGCATCTGCATGGAACATTATGGATGATCCCAACTCCTCCCCTTAATCTGGAGAGGTGTTCAGGGAACCAATTGATTCACGAGCATCTTTTTCCATTACAGTTACCGGCTCCACTCTTGTGCAGCCATCTTGTCTATCATTGCTTCCCCGGAAGTCAATATTTAGAAGCTTTTGAATGTCTGTATCATTTCCCCAGTTTTGGCACTCTGCTAGTATCTGGATTTCAACTCCCAGAATATTACAGAAAGCTATTATTCTCTCTTGCTGAGAATTCTGGTGGGCACCAAAGTTAGGAGAGCTGCTATACAGATTCCATATAGCTACAATATTATGAACCTTTGGTAAACATCTACTGCCTAAATTATTTGTAATCTTTAAAAATGTGTTTAAGTAAGTTAATAGTCATCATGTTCTCTGCCAATGAATAGTGAAAATTAAAAATCAAAATTATAAATGAACAATCAGTTGTATTTTCTCTCAGTTACATTTTTTGAAAAAGAAAGATTTACTAAAGGGCACTAAATAGACTCAGTAAACACTATATACATATTTTAAAAATATACAAATTTTTAAAATCCTAAAATATTTTAGTTAGTAACCGAATAACACTTCTCTCACCACAGTGGGTTTAGAGTTGGAATAAAGCAGTAAGATTTATTTTTAATTTTTGCAAATCTTAGCGCTGTCTCTCCATTACTCAGTACAGCTTATATGACAAAAGCCTGGTGTGAAATTTAAAAGGAAAAGAGTACTTAAGGTAAGTGGAGCCAGATACAACAGCAATTTGGTTAAAGGAAGACATTTGCATTATAAGATGATACAGGTATTTTCTTTTGGTACTTCAAGCTTCTCTTTATCTAGGCAAAAAACCATTTCAATAACAGAGTAATCATTTCAAATATCTGTAGCCTTGGCAGCCTTTCTTTTCTGCAATTCTTTGTCTCTTCACTGTTATCAGCAGAGGGAGAATTAAAGACCAAGAAAGTCAGGTGTGTTTCTCTATAGAAAATAGAGAAAAACTTGGTCCCTTCTGCTATTGGGAAAAACTTGGTCCCTTCTGCTCTTGGCCTGCCCTTTTGGCTTTGTGGTAGAATTTCAGGGTTTAAAATCTCTCTTATTCAGCAGCATTGATAGAATGCAAGTTGCAGTATAGTCTGTATTCCTTGTCCCTACTGAATGAGAGAAGAGCATCTTCTAGATCACTATTTCTCAACCTTGGCAACTTTAAAATGTGTGGACTTCAGCTCTTAGTGCTAGCTAGGCCAAGGTTGAGAAACGCTGGTCTAGATGCAAGAGACAATATATTTCTGTCATTTCACATGTTCTAGAAGCATTGTTTTTTAAATATAAATTTTTGAACCTACTGAATAGAATATGCTTTCCATCTCCAGAGCTGATACTTAGCTAAAATAAAAACCAGATACTGTTATCCATTTTTCAGTTTTCCTTGACCTACAAGAGAGGTAGAAATAATAACGAAACTCAAGAATGACTCACTTAGATTCTGACTGGGGAGATAAAATCTTGGTCAGGCTTTCATATTATACCCTGAATATTAAAGTTCCATTAATCCTTATGGAATTTGTGTGTAAGGCAAGATCATTCATGCATTATTGTTCCTTTTTGAATAGCCATTGTGGTTTAGGTCTAGTAAACATCTCAGTAGTGTAAGTAGGATGCAAGGAATCTTTTGCAGTTGGAGAGGGGAGAGACAACAGTATTTAATTTTGTGCAGTGTTTTGAGGATTGCATTTTAAAAAGTGGTCAGTACTGTATTAAAAATAAATGCAAAGTGTTGAAGAGGGGAAATAGGTAAAGAAAACCAAAAATTACAGATCTATAAAATGTTTGGATAAAATTATGAGGTCCAATAGTGAGAAAGATTATTCCATGATAAATTGGTATGAAATTGGTTGTTAAAGCTGTGAAAAGGGAATTTTTAATTGAACCTCCAAATAACTGTTGGTAGGTGCTGACTTGTTTGATTTAGGTTTTATCAAAGATACCTTATGAATCTTTTGGCCTGAAATGAAAGAAAAGTTCTTAAATGAAAATGTGTTATCAAATGCTTTTAATAGTCATGATAATACTGTTGCTAAATTCTTAGCATGTTTCTAAATAGTTTTTTTCTTATTATGTGGATATGATTTATTGATGCAGGGAATTAAGGTTCCTTTCTCCTGCTATTTTATTTTATAACCATATATTAAGAAAGAAGAATATGATTGAGCTTCTTAATAAGATATATTTCATTTATATGGAATATATGAAATTGAAAAGAATTATCCAGTAAACAGAGTCTTATAGAAGATTGTATCTTAAATGAAAGGAAGAGAATGAAATTTGAAAGGAATGAAGAAACAAGATTTCATTGCATTCTTCAATTGGAATCCAGTTTTTAAGCCATTCATCTTGCTTTACTTGTTACAAAGATGATTAAGATTATAATGGTATCTGTTTATTGCTTTTTTCAATAGCTAAGAGCAGTGTTCAGAGAATGAATGAGATTATTACCATATTCTTCATGTGTGTGTGAATCTTTGTATCCATATTAGTAATTATCTCCAGAATGTCCATTTATATGTTCTAGAGAAAAACATCTGATGAGTCTTGTCCCCAGATATGCTTCATCAGTGTTTTGTATACAAACAATTTCAGTTAATAGTTTGAAAGACAACACATGTCTAGGTCAGAATTCAGAATGAATTTTGCTCAGCGTGCTAAGATAGTTTTGAACAGTGGTCTTTGGCTATTAATTGCTGTTTACATGATAACATAGAAGGTTTTACTACTCTTGCAGATCTGTTCTTCCCTCATGTTATCCATTTGTTTGAATTCAAAGGACTAAAATATTTGATGCTTGAGAAACATTAAAGTATTTCGAGTTGATCAAGTTTTACATCCCATTTTTTCCAAGAATAGACAGGCCCTGAGATAAAGCAACAGTTTAAATTCATTCAGTACTCTGTGCAGGCATTTGATTTCAGATTTGAAATTTGAATTTATTTGGATTCAAATGAATGAGTCTAAATATCTATTGTAGCACTATGATACTTGTATTTTAATATTATATTTTTCTATAATTGGAACACACTATTGGCTATTTCTTTATATCTGACTACATGCTGAGCAACATTGCTAACTATAATTGTTTCAAACTGTTTACCTATTGCAGGAGACATAGGTGAATTGTAAAAGTGTTATTCCATTTGGAACTGTCATCTGGCTGTTTTTTTCATCCCAGGTTGATCGTATGTAAACAGAAGTGTTGTTAACTCTGATGACTGTTGTTCTCAGCCCAAAGAGAAATATAGCAACTTTGTGAATAACCCAAACTCTTAAGGGACTATGGTTCCCCATGGACAGAAATGCAGATTCTTCTAAGCAAATGCTTTATCTTTATCACCAGTCTTTAATTGCTTGAGATTGCATTTTCCTTAGTTGTTTTTGCATTTTTAAAAAAGGAGAATCTGTGTAGAAGCCTACAGAATAGGTAATTTATCCCAAAAGAAGACTAAAAGAATGCAAAAAAAAAAACAATCTATCAAAAAAGAGGCCAGCTGAAGCCCAGAGAAGATGCAGTGCAAGCTTAATGCAGATACTAGATTTACATTTGATTCATTGAACCAACTACCACAATCATGATTTTTTTTCTTCCTGTGCAACTTTTACTTTATGTTTAAGACTTTCAGATTGCAAGCAGGCATTGCTCTGGGAGCCTTTTATCTGAAAAATAGAACAAAATTGCTTTAGATTTTGACAAATTTGAAAATTTAATTTTGACAACTTTGAAAAAAAGCTTTTATTTAAACAGCCAATTTAATCAGGAATTTTGTTTATTTATTTATTCATTCAATTTCTATAGCCACCCATCTCAATCAATTACTCTGGATGGCTTACAGTTCCAAATCTATGCTTTTATGCTTGTATTTGTTTGAATTTATTAGCTGCTCAACTCCAAAAACTCTGTACAGTATGCAAAACTAGAAAAATATCAAAACAGATACAAATGTAAAATCAGATGGACAGTGCAGATTAAAATAATTTTATAAATGGCAAAATCAAACAAAGCAAAATAGAGGAGCAAAAATGTTGCTCC
Organism: Acrochordus granulatus; assembly: GCA_032468055.1. NCBI lineage: Eukaryota > Metazoa > Chordata > Lepidosauria > Squamata > Acrochordidae > Acrochordus > Acrochordus granulatus. The sequence continues at coordinate 85,563 of JANHZU010004413.1, forward strand.
TGAAATAAGTAGCCTATGCTTGGGGCCAAAGTTTTCCGTTTTGTGTTTGAAACAATTTTGGTACATTCTTAAAGCTCACTTCATTCCATATTTTATCTCTATGCCCTCTGCTATTTTGGTCCGTGGTGCCTGCAATATTAAAGTCTCTTGAATGTTTTAGAGGGAAGAAGACGTTCTATGCATACTACTTGGGTGTTGCAAATTTGGGAGAGATCGATTGTGTAGCCTATTTAAGGGAGGGTCTACAATTCAGGAACAGAACATCAGATTTGCATGTGGAAGCTACTAGCAAGTTTAACATTATCTTGCATTAGTAGAGCTAAAGAGACCATGAACAACTGCTGGTATTCAGGGGAAAACACTGGATCAGATAAGTGGAATGACAGTGTTTATAAATAAGATTCCCTAACCTTCAAGTAAATGAAATTAGTAGATGTGGGAATATTACTACATTAAATATCCACTTAACCATAATAGAAAGTTGGCTATCCAAAATACTTGATTAATAGTGGCTACGACTGAAGTTCTCAATGGCAACCTCAGGTCAGCCCAGAGCTGAGCATATTGAAATCCACCAGAGTAAATTGCTGACTGTCACAGAATAAGGAAAAAAATTCACATATTAATGTGATCTTATTTAGTTTGCACTTCCAAAACCACTGTGTAGATAAAATTCCAGTTATTGTGTGGTATTTGAAATTCTCTCCGAATGCTGGGATGCAATTGTCCATATCAAAGACATTTTGCAGAAACATACCATTAGGTAGGAGACAAATACAATTTCCTCAGTAGGTTAGGGTAGTGGACTGAAAATAGCAATGCAACCTAATAAAGACAAGTGGAAAGTTTTTCATATAGGAGACAGTAAAAATGCACAGATATAGTGATTGTAGGTACATGACTTGCACATAGTCACATGGGAAAGATCTTAGAGTAGTAGTTTATTACCAATTAGACACAAATCAACAGTGTGAACTGACTGCAAAAGGCTGTCTTGGTTAAAGTATAATTTCCAATTAAGGGCTTTTCTTTTCATTCAGCTAACTGCATCAAGAAGATGCCTCGTTGTTTTCTATATTATATCCCCATGATGTTGCCATTATTTCATCTCCAGCTCATTACAAGGGCACTGTAGATTCAAATTTATCTGTTCCATTTTAGAAGTGAAGTTTGTCCTCTTCTCAAACAACACATTTTGCTGTAGAAATGATATATAACTCATCCAGAATTATACTGGTGATGATGTAGTTAGAGGCTGGGCTCTGCCATCTAAGGATGCTGCAGATATCATTTGGATTGAGGTCAACACTCACAGGTCAACCAAACAGGAAACTTTACTAAATGAGCTAATTCTATTTCATTATAAGGCCATATTAACAGAATCTTGAAAGTCTGAAGGTATAAATTTGCCACAGTCATTTTTAACTGCCTGATCAGTCAGGGTGGGTCCTTCCTAAGTTTCTTCCTCTGACCATTAAGCAACTGAGGGCTCCTAGCTTTCTTGACTGATAGTTTCCTAGGTGACATTTCTTCTACTTGTACCTCAAGGTCATTCTCACATATCATTACACTGTTGGTGAGATTGGGAAATGCACGTTGTACAGCTAACATGCAAACACAGGCAGATTCAAGAATTTATGGCATGGGCCAGGTTATCTGTGGGACTACCTCTCCCCAATTGTATCTACTCAACTCATCCGATCCAGCAGAAGAAGCATGCTATGGGTCCTGTCAATTAGGGAGCTACACTTAGCAAGTATTTTGGGGTAGACCTTCTCGTCCCCCCAAAGTGAGACTGGCTCCATCCCTGTTGATTTTCCAGATGTCCCTCAAAATCTGGTTAGGCGTTGGGGCCAGTGAGGTATTGAGGTGGCTCCACTGTTGTTAACATTTGCTGCCATCTCTTAATCTTATGATTTTTTTTTCTGAATAATAATTGTTTTTTATATGCTGAACCTTAAGAGTGGCAGCCTTTTCTTTGTATCCTGATAGATCCTAATACTGTGATCAGGAGGCCACAATGAGCAGACTATAAGTTCAAAGCCCAAGCAAGTGTGGTCCAGCTTTTGATGCCTCTGATTAGCTTCAGATCAGCATCATAAATCTGTGACAACTTGGCTGTTTGGAAGTCAAAACATCACCATCTTATGATCTCAGAGGTTGAATCCTGTAATTTTAAGATTGGAAGGCCAATATAATATAATATAATATTACAAATGATGCACTGTAATAATTAAAGTTATTTACTTTCAGTATATCTGTTCCATGCTGATAGTTCTCAAAGAGCCCTAAAGAGGTTTTTGCAGTCAGCTATAATTATATACAATGAGAATTGCATAAAATTTGGGTATTTTGTTTTGAAAGATATGAAATATCAAAATCATAGTCTCCATCAACAATGAGCAAGACGCAAACTTAAAAGCAATTCAGAAGAGGTTCAGAGCAACTCAGCTGATCTTTTGTAAAACTGAACTTTAAAAAATACCATGGATAGTTTGGAAATGTCTTTCTATAGCTGTGGTCATAAACATTCAAGAAGGCATTTGTAGAGTCAGTAATCCTTCAGGTATTTTTGCCCCAGATCATTGAGCTAAACAGAGGAAATTTGGATCTAGTGGTGTTTTGTGTGTGCGTGCCTTCAAGTCAATTTTGACTCCTGGTGACTGCCTGGACTAAGCCCTGCAGTTTTCTGGTAAGATTTCAAAAGTGGCCTGCCACTGTCTTCTTCTTAGGGCTGAGGGAGTGTGACTGGCCCAAAGTTATCCAAATGGTTCCATGCCTAAAATGGGACTAGAATTCAGTGTTCCAGTTTCTGCCTTGATGCCTTAATCACTACACCAAACCAGCTCTGTTTCTAGCATGAAGCCTTAACTGTTACATCAGACTTGCTCTATCCAGTGATATTTAAGTAAACCTAACCTTAAGATACCCCAGAAAATTTTATTGGTACAAAATGTTGAAATGAAAGTCCTACCTGGAATTTGCTATATGGAGGACACAACTTAATGCAGTGTGATTTAAATACCATTTGTGTTATGTCCTCCATATAGCAAATCCCAGGTAGGCTTTCCAATGCAACATTTTGCCCCAGTGGAAGTTTCTGAGGTACAGTTTTTTAAAGTCCGCTAAACAGTTATCGACCATATATAAAATTCACCTTGTTTAGAGCACAGTTGTATTCATGTTTTATTTGAGAGTTCCCTAGAATCGTTTTAGTGGCTACTGTTAGATTTAGTGGACATTTTTTGTCTGAATCAGCAGTGCTTCTTTCACATTGTATTACATTTTGATTTTAGCTATGAGCAAGTATGATTCCAGGAAGGTTACAAAGAATTAATATATGAACGTTCTGTCAGCCCTCTGGTAGTTGATATTTAGAGATACACTTCTTCTGAACCTAAAGGTTTCATTTACTTACAACTGAACATTGTAGGAGGAAGTGGTAGTCTATGATGGCAAAATAACAGGAATCCAGTGGTATCTTTTCTAATTAATAAGTTTTATTTTAAAAAATAAGCTTTCGTGAGCTGCTGCTGCTCACTTTATCAGATGCATAAAGTAGCTAGACTGATATAGGATTAAAATTGGGGTGAGGTGGAAGGGAAAAGGTTGGTTATGCCAATGCAGGGTACATATAAGACATTATAAGTACCTTATCAGTTAACAATTATGATGTGTTAAAAATCCATTGTTGGTGTTCATGAGTTTCTCCTGCTGCTATGATCCAGCTAGGATGATGGCTATTACCTCATTTAAGATCCTCAGTAAGTTTTATGTTTTATATAAAATGCATTTATATAAACTTTTGCTGTAAAGTTATTTGGATGCTAAGAATAATGTGGAGATGTTGTAATGATGTGAAATTTGAGCGACCAGCAATATTCTTTGCCTATATCAGTGTTTCTCAACCTTGGCAACTTTAAGATGTGTGGACTTAATCTCCCAGAATTCCTAGCCAACATTTTAAAGATGCCAAGGTAGAGAAACACTGGGCTGTATGAACTCTACCACCTGTCCAATTCCAAGAATCTGCTTATGTGATATTTATAATTTTATTTACACTTCATATTTTGCCTTGTTCTGGATTCCCAAACAAACTTCTTAAAACAATTTGGAACATGTAAAAAACACAATTAAATTTATATTTAAATTAAAGCAGTAAGTAAAACAGCACTTGCTGGAGGCAGCCTTTGATGATGATTCTTAACAATTTGCCTAGCATTGGCTAAGTGCTATGTTACTTGTGTATGTGCCATGCAGTGTGAAAGCAACTATGCAATTTGTTATGAACTCGTGCAAAAATATGGGTGGCTCCTCTAAATAATTCCCAATCCATTTTTCAAAGTTTTTTATTTTTTTTGTGTGTGTTCAAAAACCCTATGTAAGCATGAAATGGATTTGTTTTGTTCATCTTCTCATTCTCTTACATTTATAATCTACATTCAGGCACAGAAGTGCATTTGCTACTGCTTTTTGCTTGTGCTTGGCTTCTGAGTTTTGTTTTCCAAGAGGTATATCTACTGTGTTCCCTTGTGCTTGGCTACAGTCTGCCAGGTGGCACCAAGGATCCCAAGAGTGTAGCTGAATTTGAGTGGTTTTGGCGGGTGTGTTTAGCTTAATTACCCAGTCAGCTGGTGTGGGAATCAAGAAGCAGCTCAGCTCTGGTGCTGAATCTTTTGCCTGTCGCAACAGCGTGCAGCACAGAGTACACACACCCCAATGTATTCCAAACAGCCCAGAGCACATGGAGCTGGGGGTGGGGGAAAGAGGCTAGCAAAGGAAGCATGTTAGTCATCAAGTTGTTGCTGCATAATTCAGGAACACGTATGCCTAGAACTGGAGATTAGCCAGGTAAGGCTGCTTTTTGCACAGAGTACTCTTTTAGGCACTGAACCTGCATAGTATGTTGTTGCTTATGCTTTCTCCTGTACATTGCAGCTTTGAGTGTTGGTCTTTCAGCAGCAAGGCATGTCCTATTTCTTGTCACCCTTCATTGGCTGGAAAAGAAAGAGGGTCTTCTGTTATATCTGTTGATGTAATTGTGCAAATCAAAGTTAATGTTTTGTTTGACTTTTTACATAAATTTTCCAGTGCACGATGCTTGAATACTTTAAGCACTTAAATTCAGTATAGGTTGAACTTTGCTAACTATTTGTTTCTTCAGTTCTTTGCCATGCCTATTCCTTTCTCATCTACCCTCCCATTTGGAAATACTAGATATTTTGTATTCAGTAATGCAGGGTATTATTTCGAATGTTGTAAATAAGAACTTGTGTATTTCAACAGTGACCTTGAAAACAGGTGTGTGTAGGCTTAAAATTGTTGATACTTGACAGTGGTCATCTCAGTGGGTAGTAGAATAAGTGTACATTTTTTATGAAAGATGGAGAATGTCCCTGAAGGGAAGGGGAAGGGGAACACAGAAGCTGTTGCATGAAAATATATTCTCATTGCTTAATAGTCATTAATCATGGACAAAGGAGTAAAAGAAACAAAGGCAACAAGAAGGTTAATTATTTCTGATATCCTCCTAACAAGCCATGATATATATATATAAAAGAAAACCTTTCCTCTGGTGGAAACTGATTTGTCGTCAATTTATCATCATAGACTGCAATGTTGCTAAGAAAAAATTTGAGTCTTCCTGATCTGATTTGACTCTTCAGAAATTCCATGGGCAAATTTTGAAAGCCCAGAAAAAAAGAGAAACAGAGAAGGAGAATGACAACAGCAAGAATTATTTTGACAACAGCAAAGATTTGAACAGCACCCAGATAATGTTATCAATAATGTTATTTGTGGCTCAAAGTGGCATCATAAGGCTGACAAACACTGTGAACAAGTCTGTTACAGCAAATATTACACTATTTGCATTATGCTACTCTGACAGAGGGCCACATATCAGAGAAACAGAATAAACACAAGTAACTGTACGTAAGTTGCTATGCAGCATGCAAAGAAAGTGGATGCCTGGATATAGCTGCATTATAGTAATAATTTCTTTCAAATTTTGAACCATGGTACCTACAGTCTGATATCGTGCTTTATTATGGGTGTTAAATGTAACATTTAACTTGGGTGGAAAGATATTTAGTTTGTATTAAATTTGTATTGTTATGATTTAGAATGTAGTTCTGGGTGGATATATCTAGTTTGATAGATATTACATGATTTGTTATTGTGGAATGTATTGTAAGATAATGTAGACAATATGTTATTGAATGATCTTAAAGTTGTATATTTTATTGAGTACTTTGCTTTATTGTACCTAGTGTAGATATATGAGATGATCACCTTCTTGCTGATTCTGCTTCAGTGATGGAATTGGAGGCAGGGGGCAGAGTTTCTTTTTGAAGAAATTACATCATTGTGCATATTCCAGAATGGACAATGCCTTGTTTATCTGAGATGTTTTGGGGTAAACCCAACAATATTTAGATTTAAAGTATACTCCTTCCACCTTTGGCACACAACATAAACTTTTAGTTATGTATGGGTTGTTGAATATAGTTGAATATATCCACCCTTGGTATGAGATTAAAAACAAAAACACACAATAGTTCTGTGTGGAAGAACACTGTGTATTTAAGTACAGATGTTAGTACTAGGATTTGCTGGGAAAGGAGATAATTTAATGATTCTAAGTGTACTGAATTTCCTGGTATGGCTCCTTCTAACCCAGAATAGTTATTCTTAACATCACCTCTCCCAAGAGGAACTATTCTTAACTAAAGAAACATAGATTAAATACCAACTCTTCTTTTTTCCAAACCTATCCAAATTGTCACCCTATTAAATTGCTATGTTCGTGAGTCTGATAAATGGGAAATAGATATGAAGTATAAAAAGAAAAAGGGAGAACATCTGTGTGTGTATTCTCTCAGACTTTGAAGCAAGGTTCTGCTCCATTTCCCTCCTTATCTTCAGATTGAAATTTTGAAAGCTGCAAAATAGGACTTCTTAGCTCCAAATCTTGTTAAAGACATTTTCTTTAATTATGTCATTATTTTCCTCCTGTACGGAACTTCATTCTCCAAGCAAAGTAGTTGACTTAATTTCATTGGACATCTGAAACGTTTTTTGCTTATTTATTAAAGCCTTTTAAAATATCAATGTTCAATTGTTTTGAGAGAGATGAGTTTGATTATAATTAGGCAGCTCTTTTTTAATGTTCTGATTTGAAATCCACATATTGTATAAATAAACAAAAAATAGTCTAAAGAAAAACTTGCAATGAGAAGAGAACACATTTGATAAAACGAAGAAGTACCCAGACATGCTCTAGTCTTTTCTAAATCAGCTCTGTATTTCAAATGAAATAAATTGCTTCTCCCAGAGAATTGGTTTGGTTAAAGTACAGTATGAGGAGTTTTCAGATCTCTGTTAAGTTTGCCTGGATATGTTATGAAGAACAGTGATAGTAAACCTTTTCTACAATCACAGGCAGCATGCTTATTTCTGTAACTAGCTTCCAGCCTGAGTTACTGAACTAGGTGGAATAGTGTTGGAGTTATGATAAAGAGAGAGAGAGATGTTGTATTTGTATATAAATAAATAAAACATATGCAATATGACATCTTGTTTAGTGTGAGAATTCAGAAGACACAATACGAGATTCCAGAGTGGACTGTTTGAAACTAGTCTGAATTACCATAAACACTACCGCAGCTTTCAGACTGTTAGTGCATGGAAGACTAAAAGCGTGTCTTGCCTGTAATGATCAACCACTACATCCTTTAGCTCTCTTGAAATGCTTGAGAGATTGTCAGCATCACTTGGTTCTAGAAGTTTTCTCTTCCTAGACAAGGAATGTGCAAAACAATCTTCCTTTATTTCAGTAGATTTTCTTCTTTGCTTTCATCCCCTTGGCCTCAGATATCTGTGGCCAGTCAGCACATTGTCACAAAAATTCTCATTTTTGTGCAGCTTGTCTGTTTATGGGCTCTTCTCATTTCACCTCCTATCCATCTACTCCTGTAAAACCATTCTTCAGCTGATTAACTGTATAACAGCAAACCAGTTTGTATTTGTGATGGAATATATGGCAAATGTGCATGCCAAATTAGGTGCAGCACTTTTTGGTGC
>JANHZU010004414.1:57960-79498 GCA_032468055.1 Acrochordus granulatus
TACAGAGCGCGCTTACTGATGACGCGCAAGGTTTGGCACGAAGTTTCCTTGTCTCGTGAGTCGCGGCTCGTCTAGCAAAATATTTTTTGATTAAATTTTTGCTCATCCTGCGAGTTTCTCACCCTGCGAGTTACTTGTCTTGTGAGGCACCACTGTATGAACATTATTGCTTTAGTGAGTCTTTAGGATTTTTCTTATCTATATTTGTGTTTGTGTTGATGTGAGTCCTTAAAGAAGGCAAATAGCATAGAAATATGTCAAAGAAATAAATGCCTTTGAACCAGGGGAGGGAGCTTCTTATCATATGCCACAGTGTCCATTATCTGAGAGTGCCAATTGCTTGGTCCAAACCAAAAACATTGAGCACGCCTGTAGTTGTATGACTTGCTACTTCTCAAACTTTGTGTAATTCTCATAAAATGGTCTTCATGCAAAATATTGTCTAGCATTACTTTTTTGTTTCAATATATAAAACTGTGTGAATTGATTTTCTTAGTTATATCTGTTCTTAAGTATGTTAGATCTTAAACCTAAATATGGTGAGAATTTATATGGTAGGCTTATTGAAATGAGCAACAGGTTGATTGGATGGATGGATGGATGGATCCTCAGATTTTTCCTCCTTTTGCAAGAGAGAGCAAAGTTACAATATTTCCCTTTTTTCTTTGGTTGTCTCTAGTAAATAATTTACAGTGGAGTGAACAATGGAAGGCAGAGCAACAGTGTCAAGATAAATCTGCTTTTAGGAAGCTGTTGAATAGGAAAATTAGATATAATTCCCTCATTCCAGGAATTTCAGATTTATATCTTTTTGAAATTTAAACCAGTTTTAAATTGTTTGTTCTCACTTTCACTCTCATTAAATTATGATTTCTAGGGGGAAACATAGTAACATAGCATATCTATGTTGTCATTCCAAGAGTTCAGAAATGTATTATGTCTGAACAGTGAGATAATAGGTAAAGAGATTACAAAATCCAAACCCACAGCATTTGTATTTTCATCTCTTCAGTTACAGCCTCAAGATGAGAACCTTCAAAACATTTGACTTCTACAAGAAGCATCAAAGTGGTATGACACCAGCAGGACTGGTGTTTTTCCAGTGTGAATGGGATAATTCTGTTACAAATATATTTTACCAGCTTCTTAGTAAGTAATGGACCACATGTGACATATTTACAGTTTTGCATTTTTTATTTTTAGGGTAGAAATCATATTTGAAACAGGCTTAAACCTTGGTACGTACACAACCATATAAGTTTGGGGGGTATGCAAGCTGAAGTTTAAACCCAAAGTTGATGGAAACTGGAATCTTTCTCTTCAAATAATAAATAAGCCACCCTTTTATAGAGCCTGTTTCATGGAATTTGCACTGAAATAGTATGGCAGAGAACTTGCAAAGGTTTTCATTATGTAGTGTGTATTAAATAAGCATGGAAGAAACACTGCAAGTGGGAGCCATGTTTAATGGGCTATTGGAGTGAGAGTGATTGCTAAGCATCCAACTGCCTTGAGTGAGAAGTCTGGATTGATTTATTTGATGACCCATTTGTTTGTTTTCTTGTCTGTCCATAGTATTCTTAGGAGTCTTCTCCAATATATAAGTTCAGTATTCTTCCTATCCTATTTCTTCAAAGTCCAAGCAGTTATTATAGTCTGAAATTATTTTGCTTTGCTTTGTTTTTTTTTAAACATGTATGATGTTTTATTTGATTTTTATGTATGATGTCTGTTGTATGTCTACATATTATATTTTCAAACTCTGTTCTGTTGGTTAGTGCAGCTTCTGGACTCCAGAGGCTTCATATAGAGAATACCTGAGTATAGAAATTTAAGAATGATTTAGTCTATAAATTTCTGAAGGTATCAAAAAGTTGTTTCAGCAATAAACAGAACAGATAATAACCAGCAGACTGTGTCTGTGAATCAGCCATAGTGTGGATATAGATTTATAGTTACTGAAGTCACTTCTTTTCACTTTACAAGGAAGGGAGATTGCACATGCTTTCTCAGGGTACAGTGAAAGTACTGCAGATCATGACAAATAAAAGACAGAAAAATGATGACCTGGTAATGAGTTGACTATTCAGAAAAGAATCTTAAGATTAGAGCTTTTTATGTTTGTAATTTTTGAGAAGTGCTAACATTCTCCCTGCCTCTTATAGACATGAAGGAGCCAGTGTTTGACTTTGTTCGGCCACCTACATATCATCCTCCCCAGAAGAAATATCCACACCGTCAACCTCTGAGGTATCTGGATAGGTACAGGGACAGTGATGAACCCACCTATGGCATTTACTGAGCAGCCAAACTTCTTACCATAGGAGACCTGAACAGAATAATTTGTGTGTCTAGTAAAAACAAAAGACAACGTCCGTGTTGAAAGTGACCTAGCTTGTCATTCTTGCTACCCACTTGGAAGAAGATTCAGTTTCTATCTCCTTTGTGTGTGTCTCAGAAGTTTTGCTGTTTTTTCCAGTATTTGATCAAGAAAACTTGAATGATAAAATACTCTTATTTAAATAAAATAAAATAAGACAATACATTAAATGTTGCAAATTGTTCAGTTGCTACAGGATGCTGGACTATGCATTATCTTTCATATTAAAAAGAAAAGTATGATTTCAAAATATTTCAAAACAGTTGCATAGGAAGAAGCACATGGAATTATTTGCAGATATAGGTTCTAGGACTCCCTACCACAGGTGTACACAATCCATTCCCTTTAGTCCCAGTATGCCTGCATTAGAATTTCCAACTGTATATGTGTGTTTGCCTCTAAGTCAGTCTTAACTCCTAATGACAGTCCCTGCAATTTTATTGGCAAGATTTTCAGAATTGATTTACCATAGCCTTTTTTCTAGTGCTGAGAATGACTGGCCCAAAGTCACCCAATTGACTTTGGACCCAAGACAGGACTAAAATTCAGTCTTCAATTTCTAGTTCAACACCTTAACCAGACATCAAACTGGCTCTCAAGGCCCAACTAAGATTACAGTGAACAATTCTTCAGCTAACTAAGAGCATTCTCAAGTTCAATTCAGCATCAAGAACAGGAGATGTGTCCCACTAGTTTCTAAAGCTATTTAGTTAAAGACATGGCCACCAAATATAGACAATTGTATGTTTAATGAAATAAAACTTTTTCACATTTAGGAAATTTAGGAATACAGAAATGATGTCACATGTTGAATACTTTGAAACATGCTGAAAACAATTGATTCTCATTTGTACAACTATTCCACTTTTTACATGCTGAAACTGGTTTCATTGCTATGATAATTATAATTACTGTTAGAATATTTAGATCAAGGCCCAAGTTGACCTCTTTGCCATGCACTGGATTATGTAATCACTTCCTTTTGGAGCAATTAAGAATCAACCATTCTTCAAAAATGAGCATATCCAATCCATCATTATGGATTTACATTAAAGCCTTCTTCCCTTGATTTTTGGTTTAATTTAGTGCCATTGCAATAACTGCAATCAAACATTTGTCTGAATGTGAGTGCTATTTGAAGCTTATTGTAAAATATACTCTTAGAATGTATTAAGGAGGATACGTATTCCAAGAGAGCTTTACACAACAATTTTAAGAAAATATATGGCACTATTTGGAGGAAGATATGCCCCATTATTTACATTAGATCTAAGTTTACCTTTCCACTTAAATGTTTACACTGTAACAGCTTTTTTAAAGTCCTGATTTTTTTAATCTAGCAGTTTAACAAGTAAGATGTACGGTATTGGTATTACTCTTTTCTCTTGCTTTTCAAAAACTCTGATAACTTTTTGTAATTTAGGACTGATTGAACTGTAAAGCTCAAAAATTAAATAGATTTTTAAAAGTTAGGAGACAAATGACCAAGGTCTTTGGGGAAAGAATACTGAAGATTCTTTGTAAGATTTTGGTCATCTTTAAAAATTATCTTTTGACAATTGTTGCTGGCTGTTAAGTAATATATCTCTTCTAGTAAGCGTTGCCATTTTTTCTGTTTATAGAAAGGATTAGTATGTGATATTTTGAATTTTTTGTTAGATAGGATATGGATAGACATGTGGTTTATCATGAGATAAGTGAAAAAATTAGTTTTGTAGCCAATTCTGTGTTTGAAGAACACTACAGGATAAATGGCAACCAGTTATGCATCATGAATTACCATTAATTTCTCATTTGTGTTGATATACACTTAAATATACTACAATCATAGAATTGGAAAGGTTTTAGTTTCTAATTTAGCCATGCTTGCCTGAACTTGGTGATTCAGAAACTATTGCCAACACTGGCACTGAAGTCATTTCCAGAAAAAACTCAAACCAGAAGTCTCCAGCAAACTCTCCTCTTGTTCTTTCATCTTAAGAAGACCAGTCCACCTGACAACTATGGATGGAGTACTGATCTTTGGAAATGTATGCAGATACCTGCTATAGAAACAAACCATTTGTATATTCGCAAACAAAACATACCAATAAAGGTTCCAGCTAAAAAAAACACCACTGGGTTAGGATGTTTTAGATTGGGCAAGACTTGGACCAGTCAAAACTCCTTTAGGAAATCTGCTCCATTGTCCAATCATTGCAACTGAAGAGTCTTACTGGGATCAAACCTTGAACAGTAAGCCATAATTTAGTTTAATTTTGGTTTAAGGTATTATATAAGGCCAGCCGTTGTAGTTTGTGTGCCTGGGTTATACTGTAACATAATGTGTGATCCCAGCCTTTTATGGATGATTCAACAGAGCATAGTTAGAAATCATGGGTTTCTATGGAACAAGGAGCAAGGAATAACTTAGGACAGTGTAATGTAACTGAAAGCAAATGCTGGAGTCCAAAGATGTAGAGAAATTGCTAAAGTTTATTCTCCTTTTCAGCACTCTGCCACAAGGTGGGCAAACAAAATCAGACTCTTTGGAGGTTCACTAGGCCAGATCAGGAACTCAAAGAAACATTGACAATGTAATGCCAATCTTCAGAACTTTCTCTAGTAGCACCTTCCTTTTACTAAGCTGTGGCTCCCTTTTGCACTTCTTGATTGTGCAGCTGGAGGAACTAAGGGCAGCAATGTAAAAAAAGATTTTGTGTATGCCAGCCTGAAGAGGGTAATCTAAATATGCTAAATATGGGCATCTACCTCCTCCAACCCTTCTACACCTTGTCCTTCACCAGAGTGGCCCTTATGCTCACCAGGCACTGAGTCTGCCAACATTCATTCCATGCTGAGGTGGTTTAATCACAAGGAGGCTGAGGTTTTCCTTCCTCATCATCCCATGACTCAAGGTGAGGATGCATCTTGAGCCAATTTGATTGTTGGAGATCTTGAAGGACCTTGAGCCATCTCTGTCTTTAACTCAGAAGCATATAGTTTTTTCCCAAATCAAGGGCCAATAAGAAAGCCTGGGTGATAACTAGAATTTTTTTTTACACTTACAGTACTTAAATAGTTAACATTACACTCCAGCTGTATATTTTCCCTAATAACCATTAAGGATTACAGTTTGATAACTTTTGGAAGTCTCAGGTGCCACCCAGGGCTTAGAAGCTGTAGGTAGCCTCAGATGGTGCACTAAAATTAAAGTATTTTATGTTTTATAGTATTATTTTTAACAAAGGTTAAAATATGTACAAGTTAAACATCTTGTCCAAAAACTGGCAACATTAATTGAGTTCTGTTGCACTGTCATGAGATCCTCAAGTGTGCATTGATCAGGGCACAAAGGATAGATATACATATGTGTTGTCTGCATATCTCCACACTCACAAAGGAGAAACGCCACCAAATAGCCTCAAAGTATCTCTGGATCTTGTTACTTCCGTGTGCAGTCTATTTAATGATTTCCATACTTCCCAGCTTTCGCCAGACCCAGGTGCCGGCTCCTCCATTGGTTCCATCCAATGTTGGTTCTTTGTAGCTTTCCATGGGTCCACTCTACTTTTAAATTCTTTGAAATTTTGCATCAACCTGAGGAAGCTTTTTCTAGATATTATTCTCTGATGAGCTGGTTGTAGGCCTTAAGAGTGGTTGCTGACTAGATACTGATGATTTAAGCCTCTCTATTTGCTGCTGCTTCTCTACAAACACCAGGTGGGCAAAGCCAGCTACATGGTAGATCTTGTCTAGAGGGTAGGTTTAAGACATCTGGTGATACTTCTGCAAGCTTCATTCAGGGCAACAACTATTTTCCCAGTGTGTGCAGATTTATACCAAACTAGGCAGGCATATTTGCCTGCTGAATAGTAAAGAGCTAATGCTGTTGTCTTAAGGACCCCTGGACTGGCACATCAGGTAGAGCTTGTTAATTTCCTGAGGATGTTATTTCTTCCACTGACCTTCAATGTAGTATTGATGTAGTGCTGTTTATATGTTACGGCCCTATCTAGAGTTACTCTTAAATATTTAGGATTATAGCAGTGCTCCAGTGTTGTCCCTTTCTGTGTACTGTATTATGTAGCTTCCTTGCAGCTGCTTGTCACAGAGATGAAAGGCACGTCCCTGAGTTTTTGCTGGATTTGGCCTCAACTGGGTATCGCAGTAGTATTGATCCAGTTCTTCCAGGGCTTCAGTTAAATGTAGTTCTACCTCCTCAAATTTTTTTCACTGTGCAACCATTGCTTGATCATCAGCGTACAAATAATTGTTAGTTGTCTATAGGGAGCGGCTGATCATTGATATAAATATTGAAAAGAAGTGGAGCCAGTACACTACCCTGTAGTAAACTGTTCCTTTGATTCCTCCGCCGACTTCACCTTCCTTGGAACTCCACAAAAAGCTTATGGTTCTGAAGCAGATTCCTGATATTTGTAAATTTAAAATCTTTAGTCAACTTTCTGCTTCAGTCTTCTAAGATTGATGGTACCGTATGCAGCCATGGGATTTATGAATACAGTTTCTGTGACGTCGCCCTTTTGGAATCCACCTTCGATATACTGGGTTAAATGTACTGTATTGTAACTGTGCAAATCACACACAGCTCCTGTCCCTTTAAGCTCACTCTTTCTGCATTCAGCAACTCCCTCAGAGAGCACCCCCTATGTTTACCTAGGTTTTTGGCGTGTTATTTTCTCTTTCTTTTTACTGTGCTTCCTCTGGGGTAATGGCCTTCTCTGGATCTCAGAAGCTGGAAGATAAATTAATATGTTGCATTTGCCTGGAGATGTTTTCCATTCCTGTGACTGTGCCTTGTGGGCACAGCTTTTGCGAGAAGTGCATCAGCAGCCACTGGGACAAAGAGGAACAAGGAGTCAGTGGCCAGAAGATCTGCACTTGCCCTGAATGCCGAAAAAAATTCCCAGAGAGGCCAAAACTGAGCAAAACTGTCCAACTTGAAAGCCTGGTAGAACTGCTGAGATCGGAAGAAGTGCCCCTGCTGGAGATGGGGAAGGCGGCTGATTCTCAGGCCAGGAAATGCCCGGAACATGGCCGGCCCTTGGAGCTTTACTGCGTGACTGAGAAACGTTGCATCTGCTGCGTATGCACTGTGAGAATCTGCCAGAAACACAAGAGGGCTCTCTTTGAAGAGGAACGGAAAGCTCAAGAAGTAAGCAGGGTGGCTGGGCCAAGGCTAGCAGCTGGTGTGCTAATAGAATTCACCCCGTAATGCATACAGCCCAGACTTACAGAGGCTTAGATGTTGAATGGAACTACACTGTGGTTTTTTGCCTGCACAGGTAGTCCTTAACGTACAACCATTTGTTCAGCAACTGTTAAATTTACAGTGGTGCTGAACAAAGGGATTTATGACCAGCTGTTGTAGTGCTCCCAAGGTCATGTGATCAAAATTGAGCTGCAAGGAGTTCCAGCTCTCCCGCCCCACTTATCACCCACTCATCTGTACCTTTTTGGCCTCCTGCTCTCATGTCCCCTACCACCTTAGCTGACCACCGTCTTCTTGCCTCCCACTGCTGACCAAGCATGCCCAGTCTGGCCCTTTGCAAAGCAGCTGCTGGCCGCACAAGGTTTTTTTCCTGGGTCACATGCTGCGGTTTCCTCTGTGGGAAAGATGGCCTCATGTGGCTAGCAGTTGTCTTGCAAAGAGCCAGTGCTGCATGTCTTGTCAGCAGTAGGATCAAGAGGATGGCAAAAGTCAACAGGATGATAGAGTGCAGCATGGCAAGAGCAACTGTGGCTGGGATTGGGCTGGTCTTCATGCTACAAAAGGATTTGTGCTGCACTGGCCTGGGCTGGCTGGCTCTGAGGTTTGCATTCCACTGTGCCTCAGGGGCTGCAAGAAGCCCCAGAGCTGCGACATACCAAGAAGCACCTGAGCCATAGCATAGGAAACAGCCCCAGGGGCCACAGTCCAAAAGGCAGAGGTGGAGGGACTAAGCAGAGGGAGGGAGTTGAAGGGCAGTGCCTTACCTTGAAAGAATCAGGGTTGGGGCTGGGTGGAACCACATCTGGAATGGCTTGGATTGGGGTGGATCCTTGACTAATGACCGATGGAAATTGGTTGATGATAACAACAGGGTGTGCCAGGATTGCTGTTGCTAAGCAATGCAGTCACATGACATAAGTCGAGGATTACCTGTATGCACGTGTGTGCCTCTGAACTAGAACATGTTGGCATGGCTCTGATTTCCAAATACTATAGTCATCTATTGCACCTCCAGTTAAGAACTGTAGTCTGATATGTGTCCATAGATCCAGCTGCAGTCAGAATGCACATTGGTCTTCTTAGGCTTAGGTTTTCCTTCTTTTCTGCCCAGCAAAACAGAGGTCGATACAGGTATTACAGTTAAGAGTACAGCATCCCTGCTGAATGCCACATTTGCCCCAAATGCAACCAGGCAATTATATTCTAATGTAACAGTATTAAGAAGCTTTACAGTAAATAAGTTTCTGATATGACTTAAGGCATCTTAGCAAAGCTCCAAAATCTCAATGAAATCACGCAACAATTTGCAGTGTGCAATGGTTTTGCTCTCCATTCCACTTTGAACTGAGAAAGTCTTCTGGATGGGGGACAAAACATCATCTTATTAATTACATCAAATAATAAAAGTCCAGTTGCCTTTTTGAGAAAGTTTTTTGTGCAAGTTTTTTTGCAATTTTGCTATATTTTGCTCTGATGCTGTTTCATATGAGTTATGAACCTGACTTGAACACAAGTCTGAATCTGAAGATCTCTCTAAAGCCAAATTATTACCATAGTTCAATATGAACATGAGTTGACTCAAGTGACCCCATACACTATAACATTTTTCTTGTGCCCTTCCTCTTTCTGAAGTGAATAGCAGTTCCAGGATCTTGGCCATCTTGTTCCAATATAGCACAATGCAGCAAAGTGACATTAATACTGCTGTAGGATCTTGGCAAAATATTATATGTAAGGTAGTACTTTGGTATATTTCTTCAGATATTTCTTCCACTATGAATAGGCCAATGTAAATATGCCAAGTGAAATTTTCTCTGTAGGACAGGGAGGATTAAGGAAAGTATAAAACAATTGCCTATTTGAACTTCTAGCCTTATTTGATAGGTGTCAATCAAGGAAACCTTGGAGAAAAAACAAAAGGAAGCAGAAAGGATTGTGGCAGAAATCCAGAAACTGAAGCAGCAAATGGACCAGATTGAAGTGAGTTCTGTAAAAATACAGGTAGACCTTGCCTTACAATAATTTGTTTAGTGACCATTGAAGTTACAATGGCACTGAAAAAGATTAAGATTCAGATACTTTATTGGCCAAGCATGGTTAGACATGCAAAGAATTTGACTCCAGGACAGCAGCTCTCAGCATACTTGCAAGACAACAGTAAATAGAATAATAATATAACAATAAATGATGTTAGAAATTCAGCAGTAAAGTGTCCCTTCCAACGTCCAGGAGTTCTTTTCTGGAATATGTAGTCCGCAAAGAGTTGCAAAGAACTGTAAAATACAAAGTGTGAGAGCTTGCTTTGCTGAGGCTGCCAACTTCCTCTTCCTGCCCTTATGACTGTCACAGTATCCCAAGGTCACATGATCGCCATTTGCAAAGTTCTCAGCCAGCTTCTGACAACCAACGTCAATGGGGGAAACCAGATTCATGTAACAATTTCATGATTAACAACTGCAGTGATCTGCTTAACAACCACTGCAAAAAAAATCATGAAATTGGGCATAATTCACTAAATTACCACCTTGCTTAGCAACAGAAATGCTGGTCCCAATCGACATTGTAAATCGAGGGCTACTTACAATGTATTGTACTTCACAATGTTCGTGCTTCAGCATGCTCATTTTAATTGATTTTTTGACAGCTGTTGAATGAGCAAAGAGATCTTCATCCCCCCTTTACTAGCTGGTATCCACAAGGGCAAGACCACCACCCCACTCTTTGCCCTCCATCCACATTTTGTTTTATTGCTGTATGGTGCCTTAAGAAAAGTGGAGAGAAATCATTAGCTGCTATAGAGATAACCTGGTGTTTTGAACGTTTTGTGTTTGGTGTTTTGAATGTTCCCCCAGCTTTTCTCAATGAAATTCAAATCAGGAATTCAGCAAAAGTTTGATCATTTCATGGAAACCCTAAAAGAATGCCAGAAAAAGATGCTGGAGGCTGTTGTAAGTGAGCATGCTGTTCTGCTAAAGCAAGCACAGAAGAATTGGAATTGCCTACAGCAACATTTGGAGACTTTCACACAATACAGCAAGAGAGCGGAAGAGCTGCTGAGCTGCACTGATGATACCATGTTTCTTGAAGTGAGTAAAAGATATGCTTTCTGGGTGTTATGAGAATGTTGCTGTCATCATGCATTTAATGCCATTTCTTTGCCAAGGTGTGCAGTTGGGATCGGGGTATCAAAAGGCAGATGCCCCCAATTATTCTTTTTTTTTTGACCCTGTACAGGCATTTGAAATGCTGAAAGCATGTTATGAGCACTTGCACAAATAACTTAAAAACAGCTTCCACAACAGCTGTGTGGTTACTAGAAACGGAGTAAGTGAGATTATCCCCTGTTCTCTCTGGCCTTGAGATACTTTGGCTATCTCTTTCTAGGTCTTTTTTTCCTTTTCCTGGGCAAATGAGTATAACCACATATTTTATTTCAAATAATTACTTTGGGGACTTCCTCAAAATTAAAGATGACACTGAGGGCAACTATTTTGCTTTAATGTGTTTTTTCAGCAAAAAGAATCTCTTAAAAGTTGTTGTAAAAGTGAGGTGAGTTAGCCTGGCAAACACCAAAGTCAGTATCTACATGCTCATTAGAGTCCATAGAAAGTCTTCATTTATCAGTTACCTTCCCCTAACTTGGTTTGTAAAATACCTTGGCAGCATTCCTCACATTGACTTTTTCTAATCCAGTATGGAAATTCTGTTTTCCATCTTCACCCCTGTCATAAGCCTTTTACAAAGAGGCAGTCTTCGTTTTGCGACCACAGTTGGGACCAGCGACCTAGTCATCATAAAGCAAAAGAGTTGCTAAGTGAAACCACAATTGTGCTCATGATTTTACTTCAGCTTTTCTTTGCTTTACAGTTCTCCAAAGGTTGAAAACATGAGGATTGGTCATAGCATTACTTCTTCATCATTGTTGTAACTGTGAACAGTTGCTAAAGGAGGCCTGTACGTGATTTGTATCACTTCTCTGGTGACGTATTGCTGGAGCTGAGATCTACCTTGATCCTACTGGTTACTTTTAGTTGTTGTGAGAACACAATATTTTCTTTGATCATTGTCAATATCTATCCATATACTGTACATTTTGATAACTTGTTGCTTTTGATGCCACTCTAGCTTATCAGAAGTATCTAAATCCGAAACAAATTTTCTGACAAACAGGTTGCTCTGGGGCACTGCAGTCCAGACGTTTTTTCCATATGGATCTGATAGTTCGCATCAAGCTCACAAGAGTAAATTATTATACAGAACAATGTGAGATCGCAACTACCAGTTCTTTAGCTGGTATTGGCTTTCATTCACATCAAGTTTTTTCTAAGAACCTAGGATGTCATAATGTATCAGAATAATATATGTGCAGATCAAAGCAATGTGGCCTTTTGTGATTGACAGATGGAAATTTTGTCAATGAGCAGATTTTCTGAGTGCTGTCCAAAATTTTTTGATATGACATAGTGTGCTGATTACCACTGGGCCCACCACTGCTGCTTTTTGCCATAATCTTTCAACTTCAATTTTTAGATTTTGATACTCTGTGATCTCTAATTCTTCTTCTGTTCTTCCATCCTCTGGTTTGCCACATGAATTATCCACATTTTCTCCTTTTCAACCACAATTTAATTTGGTGTGTTATGCACAAGACTTATCAGTTTAAATTTGAAAATTCCACAAATATTTAATGTGATTATTTTCAACTACTTTTTTCAAGTATAGTTTCCCACCAATTTTTTATTACTGCCATGTGATAATTTTTACAGATGTTCCAGTGAATCATTTTGATGACTGTGTTATGTCATTGTTTATAATCAATTTCTGTGATATTTTGCATGATCTGAGTATATGATCTATTATATGGTTGGGTGCATAGTCAGCCAGATGTTTAGACTGAATTTGGCATTTTTGTCCAACTATTCAGTCCTTTTCAAAGATCTGGGATTGGCAGATTTGTTTAATGTTATTGATATTGTCAAAAGGATTTAGCCTGTTCCCAGTGAAGCTGCCTTTTACAAATGACTGGTGGTGATTTTGTGAGTGCTGTTAATGTTCAAGTGGTGCTCCAGATGTTTTGGGATTGCACCCAAGACATCTATCATATTGGTTCTATCTTTGTTTTCTTTTGCCTTAGTTGTTCTACTTCTGTTTGCAAGTTTTTATGATTTTATGATTTTTCTCCAGTTCTTTTTCTTCTGTTCTGCTACCTCCAAGTATTGCCATGTCCAGGTGTCCAGACTTTTTTGTCTTTCTTATCAACAGTTAAGTCTGGAGTGTTATGTGGCATATGCCTGTGTGTTTGAATTCTAAAATCTCAGAACACTTTAGCTTCTTCATTTTCTATTCCTTTGTCATGATCCCACCAGTTCTTACAGGCAAATGATATTTCTTGCAGATATTCCAGTGTACTTTTGCTACTTTGTCATGCTATTGTATGTACAGTGGTCAGTTGGTGAGATCTACATGAATTTACTAGATGGTCCAGTATTTCTTCAACTCCTTTGCAGAGGCAGCATTTGCTGTCTGTTGCTATCTTCTCAGTTCTGGTTTTATACACATTTATTCTTAAGGTTTAGTTTTGTGCAGCCAGAGATAGACCCTCTGTCTTTTTCTTCAGCTTTGCTGTTCCTAGTTATTGCCAGGTCTTGTTGTCATCTGCTTTGCCTGCTAGGCTTTATATGTAGTGGCTGTGTAATGCTATGTCTCTTTCCTGTTCTTCATTTAATCTTTCTTGTAGGTCAGTTTGGTGTCTCCACAACACAGTAAGCCCATATAGTATACTAGCTTCAGGGCATCTTCTTCAATGTCCATCAGATATTCTTCCAATGCCCTTTTTTTTCTTCAACTTCTGGAGTACTGCAACATTCCACACCCACTTATGTTCCTTGGTAAGTAGAATCTGTCAACATTACTGCATGGATGAAGGGCATGATTCATTGTCATTATATTTCTGGTCTTCCTATCCAGCATTTTTAATTCTGCTTGAGTTCAGTCTATTATTCCAACTATGGGTCTAATGACTAGAATTGACTAGGTATTAATTGCCATGATATTTCCTCCACTGAGCTTGGACTTTACAATTCTTCACTTTCATGATATATTCACTTCTAACTTTCTTCTTGACTTCAGTTTACTTGATTAAGTCAGCCTAAAGGATGGCCAAGTATTGTAATGATCTTCTTCATCCAGACTCTTGATACTACTTCTGTAGGCATCTTGATTTCTACAGTTTTGCTATTTTTCCCGTTGATGGTAAGGGTGACACATTTGTCCAGTTCAAACTTACAATATCTTGGCTATATATTTGGACGTTGTTGAGCAGTGATTTTATTTCAAATGGTGTTTTTCCACACAGCTTCAGACTGTTTTGAATTGAAAAGGTATTTTAATTATATGTAGAAACAAGTTGATGATAAAATCCTTCAAGTCTCTGGCAATATGTCATCTGCACTAATTAGCAGCCAAGCATTCTGAATAGTCTTAAGAAACAGTCCCAGAAATGTTGTCTAAGACATAAAAGCAATAATCAGATCACATTTTCTCCCCTTTAACAGGATTTGCTATATTTTAGTTTACCCACCTCTGCTCTAGTAGAATAATGATTTTCTATGTTTTGCAGGAGGGACATCTCCTTTCTCCACCTAGTAAACTGGAAATTCCTCCAATGATTCAGCTTGATTTGAATAACAGCGCACATACCATCACCAAGTTCTTTGATGAATTATCTAGGCTTTTGGAGGAACTTCAGTCAAATATTTTGAATCCAAAATTGACTAACAAAAAAAGTAATTATCAAGCTATTTTATAGACAGTGAGAAAACTGGGTTACACTTGACAAGTCAATTTCCTGGCAAGTATGTAAGAGTCTGGTAGCACCTTTTCCTACATCAATCTAGCCACTCTATGCATCTGATAAAGTGAGTTGCAGCTCAGAAAAGCTAATGCCTTTTCATAAAATTTCTTAGTTGGAAAAGGTGCTGCCAGACTCTTCCTTATTTTGTGCCACCTTAAACTAACATGGCTCTCCAACATCTGGCAGGAGTGTGAAAATATATTACCGTAAAGTAGGAGTTGGCAGCTTTATGGATGGTGAGAACCACACTTTTTGTAATGGTCTTTGGGTCATGGGCAGAGCCATCTTCTTTGGCTTTTGTTTCCTTTGTAAAGAGACTGGGTGAATTTAAGGGGTGAAATTGATGCATTAAGCATCCTTAAGTCTCTTAAGTCTCATTGAAGAAGAAATATTGAACATTTTGAGAAGTTGGGATTGATAAAGAGGAGAAATGAGTACTGTAAGCCCCATACCCTTAATGCCCACTCCCCCCAAAAAATATTAAAAAATTAGCTTTGCCCATTCTGGAGGTGTTCAGAAGGCTGCAAAGCGCACATGCACCCACTGTTAGTTGACTAGTGCAGCTGTGAAAAAAATAATTTTGAATTTCAATCTGTACATTAAACTTGTATATTCCTGTAAGAATAATAGATAACTGTTTTAATTAGTTTATTGAAAGAAAGTTGATTTATACAGTAAGAATGATTCAAATAGATGCCTGCTCCCCACAATAATCTACAATGCCAGGTAATCCAAGAGATTTTTAAAATGTATTTTCATCAAAAAAATGTAAATCAAAGGCAGCAACTTGCTAAAATTTGTCACTTAAAAGAAAAATCTGTATTGATTTTCAGAGTTACACATTTCTTGCCTCTCTTCCCAGCTTTCCATATAAAATAGAAAATTATATGTTTCTGTTCTCTTTCCTGAATAATTAATATATTCAAGGATGGGTTTTCCTTAGTGTTATTGTTGATTTCTTTCACATTTGCTCTTGCATATAAGTATGTATGCATTACTAAATAGCTTTTACAAGTATTATTTAATGGTTAGAAATTGCTTTTTTTTCCTTTCTAGCATCTTCCCACAAGTACAGAGTTGCTTTTTTTCCAGATCAACTGAGTGTTATCCAACAGTTGTGACAGGAATTGACCAACCATCTTGTCACCCTAGCCTGATGTTGTGGGCTGAGTGTGTGTGACTGGCCCAAAGTTACCCAGCTGGCTTTCTTGCCTAAAGCAGGCCTAGAACTCAGTCTCCTGATCTGTAGTCTGATGCCTTAACCATGAGACCAAACTGGTTCTCCTGTTATTTTTAATGGTTATATTTTATTACCATTTGGAAATGGCTGAAGTTTGCTTTCTTCCTGCTGTTGAATTTTTCTTCTGTATATTGCACCCTGCAGTCTCACTTGAACCAAAGTTATTTGTGAAGATGATGCCTGGACCGATGCCTGGACCTTGTCTTCTAGAGAATGAATTAAGGACAAAGTTTCTAAATGGTAAGAAACTGGGCTGATAAAAGAGGGTCACATATTTTTCATCAATAAATACAAAGATCCTTCCTGTTTAGAAAGTGAATGCACTCTCTTTTTTTAGTTCTTTTAGTTGCAATCCTAAAAGGAATTGTGCAATTCCCAAAAGGAAAAAAGTGCTCCCATGAGCATCTTTTTGTGTGAGTAGTGACATGTTTGGACTACAGACTGAATAGTGGGACAGCAATGCAAAGTTATACAAGATGCAGCTCCCTTTCCATTAGAAGAAGGAAAACAAATTCCTTATTTACTCCAGATCATGGAATGGTGACTGCATTGGCTGAATTTGCTGCTCCCTGTTCACAGAAGAAGCTACTTATGCAAGTGGGCCTCTCTTTGTATGTGTAAAACATTGTGAGAGGGCAGGCTGCCTGCAAGATGGAAATCAGATTATTACACCACTCCTCCCCAATTCTGCTGCAACTCCTGCTCGTCCGCTAATTCTCTCTGTGAGCCCTACTACCAGAGAACAGTGACTCTTTTATTTGCCTGGGGCTGCTTCAGGCTGTATTTGTTTCCCAAACCAACACAAGCCACCTTCCCTCTTGCACCAACACCACCACACCCAACTGGTCTCTGCTGTGCTTTTATAGCCACAGGTTGCTGGGCTGGCTAGGGAGAGGTCTTAAAGGGACAGGGCACCTTCAGCCCAGGTGTTGTGAGAAATGACCCACAAATAAATTTTTGGATATATCAGAAGTTAAATTTTCTTAAAACTTTTGCAAAAGTTGGTGGGCTTCGTGCTTCGTTTTTGCAAAGAAAAGGAAGCCAGCCCCTAGATTACAGTGAGTTGCATGTTTCTCCCTAAAACCCCAGCTGCATCACAAAAGCCCCATCTGCCTATGCCTGCCTTACAGTCTAAAGTTTTACCTTGCAAGGAACCCCCCCGCCGCCACTTAATTAGCTTATCTTCTAGACAGCCTAAAGGAAATGTTGCAAGCACCTTACTTGCATAATCTGTTAGCACAGAAACTCTAAACGCCAAATGTTATACACAGGTCAAAACAGTTCCTCTTTTGTTCATTAAATATTATTATATCCCTTATAATGTTGGCCAATTTGCAGGCAGCCTGTCCTTTCACACACATGTTAATCCGTGTGTATGCTAATTCTGGAAAAAACATCAGAAAAAGACCTCACACTGCTTCCCTGCTGAAAATCTGCTCCCCAGTGCAAACAACCGCTTGTCTCAGTGATACTGAGACCACATAAAATTGGGGCA
This sequence comes from Acrochordus granulatus, assembly GCA_032468055.1. Taxonomy (NCBI): domain Eukaryota; kingdom Metazoa; phylum Chordata; class Lepidosauria; order Squamata; family Acrochordidae; genus Acrochordus; species Acrochordus granulatus. The sequence continues at coordinate 75,141 of JANHZU010004414.1, forward strand.
GCGGGGGGGAATGACAAACATCAGCCCAGAGAAGAAGAAAAATTTTTTTTCACCATAATAGTCCAAGTGCCTATTCAGGGTTTTTTGTGTTCCCTGTTTTGTTTTCCCTTCTTCTGTTTCCCTTCTTCTTTTTAGCTTCTCTGTTTGAATATATTCTCTGTGCTTCCAGGTCTTTTTGTATGAGTCGCTGAAATGAACTCCCTGATTTCCCTTTGTACTCTGTGTTGCTTGGGTTACATAGCTTAAGAACCTTAATGGTAATTCCAGGTGAGAATCCAGAGGTGCTTTAAATGGTTGGTACAAGTACCATATAGGACACTTATGCAACTCTCCCTGCTCCTTCTTCTGGATAGAAGAGCTTGTAATCTTGCCAGAAGAGAAAGACCACCTGTGTGCCATAAGACACTTAACTGTTGTACTTTTCAGTTGCTACACCTTGAGAATCAAACTGAGTGAATATCCCTGTACAAGTAAATATACATCTGTGGGATTCTTTATTCCATCTTACTGCAATATTTCTCGACTTATGGGTACAGTGGAACCTCAGATTGCAAGCATAATTCGTTCCGGAAGAGTGCTCTTACTCTGAATTGCTCTTAGACCGAAGCGAGGTTTCCCATAGGAAACAATGTAAAGTCGGATGATCCGTTCCACACTCCCAAAAATATTCCTTAAAAAATCATTTTCAATGGAATTTTATGTAGAAATGATTGTCTTTAATATCTGAAACAAGTAACAATGATTCATACACAATATCAAGGAAAAATAAAACAAATGAACCAGCACTTATGGATCTGCCCCGAGGCAGATTCTGGCCATCGGCTGCTGCTCGGCTCTCTGCTGTCTGGGTGGCCCTGTTGGATCGGGAGGATCCGCTGCTGCCGCCGCTCGAGGCAAAACAGCCTTTTCCCTTTTCTCTCGGCAATGTCTTTCCAGGGGTCTTTCCCAGGTGGTGTGGAAATGTTTCTTATCATAACCTGCTTCCGTGCTGTGAGAGGGGAGAAGAAATGGGCAGAAGGGGACGGGCTGGATGGTGCCGTGCGAGGAGGGTTCTATGTGTGTGAGTGTGTGAGAGGGAGAGAGGGAGTGATTGACGGGGAAGACGGAGGATCAATCTTCCTACACTTGAAGAGATGGGCAGGAGGGGGAAGGTTGTCTGTGTGTGTGTGTGACAGGGAAGATGGAGAGTCAGTCTTCCTATGCTTTGAGAAGAGTCCTGGCTGTCGTGCGAGAAGGGTGTGTGTGTGTGAGAGAGAGAGAGAGACAGGGAAGATGCAAGGTCAATCTTCCTACACTTTGAGAAGAGTCTTATCTGGTGTGAGGGATACGAGAGAGGGGAGAGGAAGGGGAGAGTTATTGCTTGAAAGGAGAATCTGGAATCTGAATCTCGTAAGTTCTTTCTCTTGAACAACTTTCACTTAATTTACGCTTTTTATGCAGTGAGAGAGAAGAACCATCTGTTCCATTGTGAGATTTCACAGGTGAGCTCATCGCGCGGTGCTCGTCTTGTGAGTTTTTGCTCGGTAACCAAATTATATTTTATTAAACAATTTTGCTCGTCTTGCAAAAATCTTGTGGACTGAGGTGTTCTCAGTCTGAGGTTCCACTGTACTGTGTGAGGGTTGGATATTTCCTTATAAATTGGAAAAGTACAAAATCACTTATTCATTGATAGCTGCATCATCCTATATTGATCCAAATTCTGCTGAATTTAATGGACTTCCCATTATGGATTTGGACTGTAGACTGAAGAGTGTGATAGAAATGCATGTTTGGGATAACTTTCCGAGGCTTGATAAGTGATGTTTCAGCAGTCTGTTCTTAATGACATCCTCTTCGTTATCAAATTTTATCTTTTTGTCTTTCACTCGCTATATTAAGAAGGAAAGAACTGGAACATGGTCTTGTTGCCCAGTGTGTTACTCAATGAATTCCACATCAAGAAAACCTGTTTACTGTCTCTACTTTTCATCAGTTATTGTAAATTAAACTCATGTGAATTGGCACAAACTGCCTAATTCTTCTAGAAGCAGTATTGTACAATATAGTAGTTTTCAGGATACAATTTCATACAAATATGTTTCAGAAGGAAAAAGAGGATATGACTCAGCAGATGTTGTGGAAAGCACCACAGGCAACAAGAGAAACAGGAAAGACTGCAGAATACCTGCAGCAGTAGGCAACTGAAAAGCTGCAAAAATGCTAGGCATTTTTGTATTATTCACACAATATGCAGAGATGAAATATATTTGGGTAGTTAGAACAGCATGTGTTGTCAACTCAGTTAGCATATTCAATTTATGGCTTACTGTGTTGGGCACCCCCGAGCAGTTGGATTAATTCAATAAACTACTGAATTCTGTTAACTATGAATTAGCAACCTTGGGTTCGAATTCAAACATTCTGTTGCAGAATGCAATTTTAAGCAAAACATCTAAAACTTGTCCACTGTAGGGCCCCACATTTATCTGAAGCAAGTTTTGGGAAACTAGTCTGGGGAGGAATTCTTCCCTTTTATTAGAGGCATTTTATGATCCAAGTTCTAATCTTTAATTTCTGCATTTACAATCCCATTATTTTGGGTCTGATACTTTTAAAATCAGTTTCCCAATTTAGTAGAACATGAAAAAAAGCATTGTGATCCATAAACTATGTTGCTCCATTTTTGTTGTTCAGTCACTCAGTTGTGTCCAACTCTTCGCGACCCCTTGGACCACAGCATGCCAGGCTTCCCTGTCCTGCACTGCCTCCTGGGGTCCACCCAAATCCACACTCATCACATCTACAGTGCTATCTAGCCATCTCAGATGAAAAAGTACTTGGAATAGTTTGCCTGTTCTGGACTTAGATGAAATGAAATATGTAATAATTTTGAGTGTTCTGGACATAGGAAACAGAGGATTCAGAATAAGTTTTCTTGTTCTGCAAAAATCAGAACCAGATGGCAGCAGAAAAGACAATACATTCTAAAACTTTGCTGCCATCTAATCGTTGTGCAGGGTTTTGCAGTCCAGCTCAAGTAGCTTTGGCCTTAACTTCCCTTGAACCACTTGCCCTGGAAATAGAGATATTCTAAACAGTGTTTCCCAAACATGGAATCCTGGAGTTCCACAAAAGCATTGTAGGAAGTTTTCAAAAAATCTCAAAAATAAAATTTAAAATAGATTTTAAAATAAAACTACAGGAGGCCTATTACTGAATTGCCAATTGGCGTCCAAGCAGCAAACAAGGACATGTATCAGGTCATTAAGTCATGTCGCCAGACTTACAATATTGCTTGTTTTCATGCGGTATCTGTCAAAGATTTGTTTCTATGTGAAGCTTTGGAAACCAATGCAACTGGGGAAGAAATTTTCAAATCATCATTTGTTAGATGCATAAACACAATCTTGATTAGGATAAGTGTATTAACGTATTCAACAATGGGGCTATAGTGATGATGGGAAAATTGAGAGACAGTATTAAGAAAAAATGTAGCACCACATTGTATTAGTACTCATTGCATCTTGCATTGGAATGCTCTTGTAGTAAAGAATATTCCATTAAACTTAAAGGATGTTCTTAATGAGGTTATAAAAAATGTATGTAACTCCAGTCAAGACTTTTTGCAAAGACTTGTAAAGAAATGGGAAGTCAACCTCAATCGCTTCTAATTCACACAGAAGTTAGATGGCTTTCAAAAGGCAAAGTCCTGGCCAAGCTTTTTGAGCTGCACAACAAGCTTCTGGTTCTTTTCATTGGGGAGGACAATTTTATGCCAAGCAAACACGGCAAATTTTTTTGCATAAAGAAGTGGCTCATGTGATGTGCTTACCTTGTCAACGTATCTAAGAAGCTTAATGAAGTTACTACATCTTTGCAGTAGAAAGATACAACCATGTTCACAGTGAGAGACAAAATAACATAATTGAAAACCAGACTTAACTTTTGGATCAAATGTGTAAATGATAAAAACTTCAAATGCTTTCCTCTCCTGGCCCAGTTTCTGAGTGAAAATGAGTTGGAAGTAGAAGCTGATGTGCACAAAAACATTTGTGAGCATTTAATGAACCTCATGAAATCCCTGTTGAAGTATTTCATAGACACCAGCAGGGACACTAAGTGGGTACATAATCCATTTGTCAACCAAAATAAACCTCACATGTTGTCCATGCCAGAATATGAAAATCTTATTGCAATTCAGTATAGCTCTAATTTAAAAACAAAATGTGAATCTGTACCATTGAATGATTTTTGATCAATATCAAAAGTTCATCTCAATACTTCGTTATACATCCTTTATTGGCAATGACAGAGGTCAAACGTTTCCTGTAAGTCTTCACAAGGTTGTCACACACTGTTGCTGGTATGTTGGCCCA
>JANHZU010004414.1:79598-89785 GCA_032468055.1 Acrochordus granulatus
CAAGACAGGGGGGCCTGGCGTAATGCAGTCCATGGGGTCGCGAAGAGTCGGACACAACTGCGCGACTGAACAACAACGTTTGTGCAAATTTGCAGGGAATGAATGTTTATTTTTCTACGCACAAAACTACATATCTAAAACTAGCACTACAGATTCTTATTATAATTTTTATTCTGTTCATTCAAATGGAAAGTTGGAATGAAATTATGTAAAGATCTTCAGAACTGCCTATTAGCAAGATTCCTCTCAGAAAACTGAACAGAACAGGACCGTATTTGTTTGTTCAGGGATGAGAGAGAAGCTGGAAAAAGAAAGATCAAAGTTGAAAATGAGTCAGATCTGGCTAGAGGCTGTTGAGAAAAGATCCAGGAAAAATAATCATTCAGTCCACGCCTGTGGGACAGGCAAGAGGCATGGTTCAGCTTCCTGTCAATTCCTCCATCCTTCCCTTTAATTCAAGTGTCCCGAAAGGGACCTTTATTAAAGAGTTATAAGAGTATTCTTCCTCTTGTTTCTTGAAGAGTGAGGTAAGAATTAAACACAGCAAATATACTGGCTTTATTTTTGTCATTTAAAAAACGATTGCTAAAAGCTTGTATTACACTTTTCTTTTCTGCTTGTAAACTGGCCCATGCTTATAATCTTCCAGGGCCATAAAATCCTAAGAGTAAAATTTAGGGTTTCATCAATCAAATAGGGGTCCATCTAATCCAGTGATGATGAACCTATGATACACATGTCAAAGATGATGTGCTACATTTTGGGTGACACACCAGTGTTCACCAATATCTGACAGCAACAATTCTTGAAAGCATGCCCCATTCAGAGGCTGTGCGAGAATGGGGTGTGCTCTCGCACAGCCTCTGGACCCTCCGGAAGTCACTCGAGAAGGCCATGCTCTCTGAAAATTATGTGAGAATGGAGAGTGCTTTCATGCAGCTCTTAGGAGGCTGCAGAGGCCCCAAAAGAACGAAGGTCTCATGCGACCGGAAGCATCTTCAGAGCCTGTCAACAGAAAAGGAACATTGCTTGGAGGTAAGCAGTACATGGCAAATCCTGGGGTTACCCATATGATTGTACTGTACTTTTTAAAAAAATAAATATGGAAAACATTGTTTCTCTTTTGTTCAAGGCAGGGGGTGGGATACACCACAGAGTCAAGTTAGGCATTTTCTGAATTTTTGACATGCTCAGCCCAAAAAGTTTGCCTCACACCTTTCAGGGGTGTACTCTGTAAGTCATGCATTCTTTTAATTGCCACCCACCACTCAAGTCATTTCTCCATTCATGAACATGGAGGAGGAAAGGCACTGCTGGAACTGAAGGAGCCCCGACCTTCCATCAACAACCCTGTCGCCACAGACGCCTTAATGGCCTCTGCTAATTTCCTGGCTTCAGATATTAAGAGGTTATCTCTGGCATTACGTACACACCCAATTATGCACAATCAACAGCTTTAACTGCCAAAGGGATGTGACGAATATGTCAGATCCAAATGTTTACTCTCACCCCCAGTTTATATTCCGTGCAACTGATTGATTAAAAACAGACGAGAAAGTAACAATATACACACAGCGTGTTTTGGGAAGGCAGCGCTAGCGACGCTGGCCAGATGCCAGGAGCTGCCTCTTCAAGCTTTCATCTGTGCATCTTTCCCAGGGCATAAAATCCGTTCCGGGATACTTTGAAGACGCTACGAGCACTTCGCAGCAGTTGGACGGCCGAACGTTAAGAGGGGCCAAAACAGCCAGGCTTCCCTCATTTAGAAAAAAGAAAGAAAAGAGACATCTGACTCTGGCAAAACAGGGAATCGGCCAGCAATCTTCTTACTCCCATTAAACTCCCCAAGTGTTAATGCCCAGCTACTTGCGGCCGAGATGGACAAGACTCGGGAGAGCGGGGGGGGGAACGGAAAAGGCGGGAATGGGCGGCTTCCCACGTTCGGAGGCACCCGGCAACCCGCGAGTTAACTTTGCAGTTAACTCGACTGCGAACAGCGGGAAGAGCTTGACGTGGGTTCATTCCGCGCGCCTCGGGGGCCAAAGCAGATTTGTTTTCCTTCCAACCGAATCAGCGGGGACGAGGCGCTTCCTTGAGCCGCCCCCCTACCGAAAACGCCGCGCGCGGAGGCGGCCGCGGCTGCTGCTGTCGCCAAGGGGCTCCGATGGGCGGGGTCGGCGCTTCCAGCTCCCTGCCCCTGCCCTGCCCTGCCCTGCCGGGAAAAGGGGCCAACCCAGCGCCGCGCTCTTCGCCTCCCGGTTGACTTCAGCGTCATGGCTGGAGGCTCTGGCCCCATTAGCCCCGTTCCCAGTCTCCAGGAAGGTCCTTTCGGCTGCCCCATTTGCCTAGACGCCCTGAAGGACCCGGTCACCACCCCTTGCGGCCACAACTTCTGCCTGGAGTGCATCGGGACGCACAGGCATCACCCCGGGGGCCTTGCAGGAGCCGGAGGGCAAAGTGCCTCCCGCTGCCCGCTCTGCCAGGAGCCCTTCCCCGCCGATCTCCCGCTCCGTAAGAACCACACCCTGGCAGAACTGCTGCAGCTCCAGCAGCCCACGTCGAGCAGGCCGGGCCCGGCTATGGCGCCCGAGGAAGCTCCGGAGCCGTGCGCCCCTGGGAACGGCGATGCCCACACCGAGGAGGTGCTTTGCGACTTCTGCACCGACGGGGAGCGGGCCGAAGCGGCTAAGTCGTGCTTGGTGTGCTTGGCGTCCTTCTGCGCCCCCCACGTGCAGCCTCATCTGAAAAGCCCCGCTTTCCAAAGTCACCGGCTGGTTCCGCCGTTACGGCACATCGAGGAAAGCCTCTGTAAGCTGCATCTCAAGCCCTTGGAGGGCTTTTGCCGGACCGATCACAGCTGCATCTGCCAGCTCTGCCGGACCCAGGAGCATCGGAGCCACGAAGTGGTGGCCATGGAGGTGGAGCGGGAGCACGTGGAGGTGGGTAGGGCGGTCGTCGAGGTACAGAGGGGCTCTTTGTGTGCTGTGACTCCCGAGGAGCGACGAAGGGCGCGCGCTGGGCTGGGATTCCTCTAAGCGGCGCTTGTCACTTCCAGCCTCCCTCCGGAGGAACGGAAACGTCCAGCCGTGGCTGGAGGTGTGAGATTTTTGCTGGACGTGTTAGAAGTGGGGGGTAGAAAAAATCATAGGCTGGAAACCAGTGAATGGGGGTGCGAAAATCCACAGTAGAAAAGGACTGCAGAACCTGTCTCAAAAGTCTGCCTAATAAAAGCTTATGTCAACTTTAAGGAATGAGCTCGCTGGCCAATCGGGGATGAAAGATGGTTTGCAGTGGTCAGAAACACATTTCTGCAGCTTAATTGTTAATTTAAGGATTAATGTTTGCCTACCAAAGTTTAGGAATTTAGAGGACGGTGATGATTATTCAGCTGGAGAGGATTCAGATATCTTGGTGCTTAAGCTTCTGAAAAGAAAGAAGAGGGGTGGCCTTGGAAATCTTCCCTTTGGATGTGGATTAAGAATTGGGAAGCATTCTGCTCAGCCTTAGAACCAAAACAGCCCAATTAGTCTTGGATGAAATTGAGCTTTACAGTTTGTACGAGTGTATAAGGCTGACTAGAGAGAGAGTTTTTTCGCCAATAAGTAATGGGGTAGAGTTTGATTTATATACTGAGAAAATGGGGTGCAGAATTCTGGTTAATGCAGGCAGCTGAGTTAAATAAAGATCCTCCTCAACCTGCTGATTTCCAGGCATACTGGACCCAAACCTGCAGGAATGGAAATTCTGGGAGTTGCAATCCGAACTCATGCACATTAGGGAAGTTTGGATAAGAACTTTAGCAAAACTATCTTACCCAAATAGGGGAACCACAAGTTGAAGAAAATAGGAAGGGAAGGGAGAAATCAAATGACATTTTACTGTAGATTTTGTAGTTCACCAATAATCTTCTGGGACGTGGGGCACTCCTGTTGCTTGGTCTGAGTTAACTGTAAATTGGAATGAATGAGAGTAACCATCAGCTTTATGAGAACCATAATTCCATCCTCTGATTCATTGCAAAGGGATCGGGTTTGACTATCATTAGTAATGATAATTAATACATAATTTAAGAAGAGAAGCAAAAAGTTTAGGAGTAAAAGCAGGGCAGGCCTGGGAAATTACAGATATGAAATGTAAAAAAGAACACAAGGAACACATGGAAACAGGCGTCATGAAGGAACTATACTCTCAAATTTGGAAAAAAAATGTTTTTATTTTTATTTTTCTAACTTGAAATGTTTGTACAGGTAATCCCTTGGCTTAGCAGCTGTTCAGAATTACCATGGACCTCCAAAAAGCTACTTATGATGCAGTTTCAAAGTTATGGCTGCTGCAGTGCCCCTGTGGTCACATGAACAAAATTTGTGTGGATTCACCCTTATGACCGACAAACAGGGATGCTGTGGCACTTCCCCCTGCCTGTCTCCTCCCCATCCCTGGGCCTACTTTCTTGCCTCATCAGGTCCCCCATCACTCACTTATCTTCTATACAGTATATTGGATGATACTTGATATTCAGGTGATGTGTCTAAGTGGTTCATAATTTTTCTCTTTTTTGTTTTGCTTATTAGTGTTTGTTTTTTCTGGGTTTTTTAGTAGTTATTTTTATTTCACTATATTTTTAATAACTTGACAAAATCAGTAAAAGGGGTTACATTTTAAGGCAAGATATAAACTAAATTAGAAGGTGGCAGGTTTAAATCCTAGCATTGCCTATAATAGAAAAGTTAATTAACCTAATTGGTAAAGATTGGTTGCCAGAGGCCTTTGATAGCTATTGCTAAGAGATTGATCTTTGTCTAAAAGCAGCTCTATAAATTTGCATGATCATAAAGTGGAACAACAATGGTTATAGAACAAGATTAAGATATAAGGTACAAACCCCTAGCCCTGCTTGGCCTTTTGAAAAGTCCTTTTGCTTGGCTTAGGGTCAGTTAGGTTAATTGATAGGTTGATTGGGCTTCCTTTGCTGCCATTTTCTCTTGTTTTGAATTTTATTTTTTTATGGATATTTTCCATTTTTAGCTGCCTAGAGCTGCATTTGCAGGATGGGCAGCTGTATAATAAATGAAAAATGTCACCATGTCCAATAAAACTCTCTTAAGCAGGTGCTCTCCAATGGGTTGGACTATAGCTCTCATCATCTCTATCCTCCAACATGCTGAGTAAGAATGGCGAGTTGTAGCCAGAGCTCATTATGAAAGGATGGGGTGGAATATAGCAAAGAAGTTACAAAGAAAAAAGTGCTCAAATTTTGTGAGTTGACAGGCCCACATGGAATTTTGAGATTGGCATGTGTATCTACATAAAATGGCCAGAAGAAGAGCTAATTTATTTAAAATTTAATTTAAAATAAGAGCTAATTTACAAAATAATTTCTATTGGGGACATACATAGCTGTACTACTGTATGTTTCAAGTTATTCTTGCTTACCTTAGTTTTGTTCTTCGGCATATTTAAAAAAATCTACACAGTATGCTGCAATACTTTATTTTCAAAGAAAAGAACAAGGTACAGTATTTTTAGACTAAAAAAGAGAAAGCCAATGGAAGACATGATAACAATCCTCTAATGCACAAAAGGGAAGGCTATCAGAGGGAAGAAGGGGTAGTTGTGTTCCCCATAGTGCTCAAGGGTATGAAAGAACCAATGTCCTTCCAAACAATTATTTACAAATAATGATCCAAACTCAAAATGGGGAATTTCCTGACTTTAAGAACTCTTAATCAATGGAACAGTATGCTTCCTGGAATCATGGGATGGGGTCCAGCATTGGAGATTTTCAGCCAAAAGTTGGACATCTGTTGGATTGGGATGGTCTAAGGATTCTTGCCTTGAGCAGTGGTTTGTATTCAAGGACCCCCAAGTCCTTTCCAGCCCTATGCTGCTTTGAAAGCTTATGGGGCCTTTGGAGAGCCCAAAAGCATCCTTGGGAATCAGTGTGCTGCTGGATACATTTGCTTTGCAGCTTATGGGCTTCCCATTTTTAAATTAAGAAGATTTTTTAAAATATCTAGTAAGTACCAAAGGCTATATATGTATCCATGAACAACATGTTGGAGACTAGTCTTTGGGGCTTGTTAGAGGTTATTCAGTTGCAGGAATATACCAAATAATTTTTGTTTATGCTAGCTCATGTAGAAATATTTCCAGTTACCACGTCTTGGGTTTGGCCCTCTATAAGGGAGTTAATAATGGATGGGAAAGACATGTTTGAGAGGGGAAATCTTCTGGGTTTTGAATTGCAGCCAGACAAGTAAATGCAAAAGTTACAATGACTGGAAGAAATTGCAAAAAAACAACAACAAATAAATTTGGGTGTAGTCAATTTTCCTCTGAAGTGAAACTTTGCACCATTATTTTCCTTTTAAAATAATGTTGAGTTTACTAACCTGTAAAGAAATAAAAATATAGGTAGGAATCTGAATAGACATGCCTAAAATTAGGCTTTGAATGGATTTGTGAAGATATATGTCCATTTGTATTAATTAAACAAATATCAATAAAGAATTCCAAAACAGACTCAGCCGAGTAAAAGAACATTAAACATGAGAAGCAGTCAATGGGTGTCAGTCACAACATTCTAACAATTTTTATTAAGATGTTAATTGCATTTAACTTTCCTGCAGTTGCTCAGACTGCTGAAAAACAAGTAACTGCACAGATTATAAAACATGTTGAATTTCAGTTTAGACAAAAGGCGTGCTGCTGGAAATTTTCACTAAACTAGGGAAATAATACCCATTTCACTGGTTTTGACTCAAATGTCTTTTATTAGAAAGTAATTGATATTGAAAAGATTATTTTAATGCAGAAAGAACTTGGTTAGGTGATGAAGGTATGTGGTTCCTAAAGAGAGTGGGAAGAATTTTTAGAATCTAGAAGCAATATTAGAGAATTAGGTGTTGCCTAAAAAGGTTGGAATATAAATGACGGGATGGATCGGAAGAGGTTGAAAAGGAAGGACTTCTGAGGAGGTTATAGTTATGAATTTATCAGGGAGATGAAATGTTAGAGCTATTTTCAGAAATGACTTACCATTAACTTCCATCATTTTCAGAAATGAGCTACCACCAGAAATTCAGTTTTTATATCTTCTTGATATCTTCTTAAACAATGATTCACAGTTTTCAGTTATTTTCAAGAACAAATCACTGGATGCAAATTTAAATGATGACTTGGGTCATACAAGCCACCAACAATCAAGTAAGCTTAACATGCTGTGCAATAGCAGCCATCAAGTGACAGAAGACCACATGAACATCAGTCCTGAGAATGTTTCTGAGGATACATTCTTCATAACTTCCTGGTTTCTGTGGGATGGGAGGTAATTTTGGGTAAGAACAGAAAAAGCAGGTGAAGGTGATTTGACTCAAGAAAGTTGATAAAGGAAAATGACATGCTTAGCCTTCAGCAGTCTTTCCTAAAATAAATTGTTTGGGGAGAAAGAGAAACCTGAAATTAATATTTCAATCCATTGGTAGGATCTTTCTGGTACAAACATTTAGTTAAATGTCTGGTGGGTTCTGCCTGGCTTGCCAAACCATACACATGCAAGCAATCAGCTTTTTTTTTAAATTTGGGAAGAAAATGAAACAAGGGGCAGGGAATCCATAATGTGTGATTAATTCCATCTGGTGTTAATTGGGCCCCGCCTAGTCTGATAGCTTTAGATTCAATGTGATGGCAGCAGGAGCTCATTCCTTCCCTTGTAGCACTTTCCCATAGTGACTCAATCCAGCTTCTTTCTTTCCGTTGGCGTTTTTCCCAGGCTCCAATCCTTGCACCATTTGTCTTCCAGATTGCACTAATGGCATTATTTTTTCAGATACCCCCCTTCCGAGATGGTTCTGACTAAACTTCTGTCAGTTTTGATTTAAGTCATTCTAAAGCAGTGTTTCTAAGGAAATCCCATCTCCAAACATTCTGTAGCGTGCTGGGCTTCTTTGGAAGGATTGCTAAAAACTTGGAAAGGCTTTCAAGGAGTACTTTCACAATTCATTAAACCAATTAAATCAATTCATTCACAATGAAGCATTATCTGTTGGTGACTTTCTTAATTGGCCACATCCAGGTGTGGTGGCCAACTGAGAGCCAGTGTAGTGTAATGGTTAAAGCATTGGACTAGGAATAGAGAAATCCAAGTCTTCATCCATTCTAAACCACAGAAACTGGGTGATTTTGGGTCAGTCACACTCTCAGTCCAACCAACCTCATAAGGGAGAAGGAGGAAGAAACATTATGTACACTACACTGAGCTCCTGTACAAAAGGTGGGATGTAAACTTGATATATTTTCAAGGGGCTCCAGTGTACAGCACTGGAAAGTTTCTATCTCACTAGGGAACCTTGTTTACTTTATCCCAGGAACAAACAACATCCCCAGGATTCAGGGTAGAATGTACTCCTTTTCAGTAGCTTAGTTGTGGACTGTGATGATATGGGAAGGGAGGAAACATCACAGCAAGGGAAAGAGGTGAAGCAATATTTTTACTTAGTATTGACATATTTTTAAAGATGAAAATAGCTGTAAACAATTGGCTCAAAACTGATTTTCAGCAGTGTAATTTTGGCCATTTTGGAGTATTTGGAGGGGTTAAGAATGAAATAGAAGTAGTTTGGCTCCCAAGGACCACTTCCTTCAAATTCTAGTCTTATCTTGCTTGGAGGAGGTCACATTTTCAAAAATTGGCATTTGACTGTTGAATATTAACATCATAATCCCATCACTCGCCTCCAGCTTCTGCCCACCCAGCAATTCAAAAGCACATGAAAATGTGAGTAGATTAATGGGGATCTCCTTCGGAGGGAAAATTGCTGGCCAGCAAATCAACGGAGCAGCGAGTCGGCACAAAAAACTTGCCCGTCCCGGGGGTGGAGCAGGAGTCTCGGAGGATGCCCCGCAGATGAACATTGCAAGCCAGCCGAGGAGGGTGGGGTAAAAATAAAAGAAATGTATAATCTCTAATCTGTGTAAGCCGTCAAGAGTCTCTGGAAATTGGCGTCATAGAAATGTGATAAATAAATAAATAATCTCAAGATGCTAGGTGGCCAACCCCTGATGTAGTTGGAAGATACACTAATGTAGTAATACTTAAGATGCTTTTAATATTTACACTGTCTTTACACAGCATAATTATGAAGCTTGAGAAGTTGAATGGTTTTTAAAAACTGGAAAGTAGCACTACATACGACTCATAAGCTATAATGAACCGTTTAAAGTGCCTTAAGTATTATGGTATAATCTTTTACCAAGAAATTTATGTAAAATATAATGTTTTGAAGAACCAAAGAATATTCACTTTCGTGTTTTATTCCAGCATCCTTGGAAGGCAAAAATATTCTTATATAGGGATGGAAACCACCCTAACTTTTATAGTAGAAACAGGCAGTCACTAAAACTCACAGAGAAAAAAAATTGTTTCATCACTCTTAAAAGTATATCACTTCTTTATACTTCACTGGACACCCAGATGTGTTTGCTCATCAGAAGGCTAGTTTGATCTGTTGCGAATCGTGCTCCAAAAACATAATGGGAAAAGCTGCTGTACTTGGAAGATCAACTAAGTAGGCTGTGCATGCTTTTTTTGGGAAGGGGTAATAAAAATCACATTTTTCTAAAAGGTCACCAAGTTTCTTTGTTATAATAAGCAGGTTATCTCATAGCTGAAGAGACTGCTGAAGGCTCTATCAAATGTATCAAGGCTATCATACATAGTATTGGTGAAAAAGGATCCCAATGGATGGTGCTATGACACGAATTGAGAAGGCCACAGCAGTGATAAATAGTATTTTCCAGAGCTTAAAAGCTCAGAGCTTTTTTCTAGTTTGTTGGAAAGATTTAGGATTTTTTATTATTTTTAAAAAACTATATTTAACATTTTGATTTTATACTTTATTTCCACTTCATATAGTAAGAACTTGCAAGAAGGCAGGCAGACAAGCTTGGAAAGGGAAAAAAATTTGGGTGATGTGCTTAGACTACCTGACTCCTACTGAGATGAGGACAGACATGAATGACTAGATTCTCAATGTTTATTGGAATCCAGGATCCAGTTAGTTCATTGTTCCTGAACAAAGAAAAACAGTAATTCAGAATTTTCAGATATGGAGACGATACCACTCTAATGGCAGAAAGTGAAGAGGAGCTAAAGAGCCTCTTGATGAGGATGAAAGAGGAGAGTGCAA
>JANHZU010004416.1:0-12469 GCA_032468055.1 Acrochordus granulatus
AGCCTATTTTAAGCCAAAGATGCTTACTTCGTAATAGCAAGAAATGACCGTTTTGAGCTACCACACTGTTATCACACTAAGATTCACGTGCTTAGACAGTATTCGAGGAGATGTCCCCGAAAAGCTTGGAAAGCTTCTGACCTGCATAATGAACCAAAGCAATCAAAATGTCTCCCCAGTCCTGCTTGTCCCCCTTTTCATAAGCACAACCTAGAAACCATTTCTCATTCTTCTCTGCAAAACTACTTGCCAGTGGCAGAATGACAGAAGCTTGGCATAATGTAACTTTTGGATTAACAACGTAAGCAAGAGCTGGAGGTAACTAAGCAAATGCTGTTTTTTGTTTAACTTGAACTTCATCCTTCATTGTTTCTTCCTGGGGTGCTCCCTCAGAAAATGTCCAAGGAGAGCCACTCTGCTAACAGCTGTCTTGGACCATTGGGAGAATTACCTGAGATGAATTACATTCCCAACTGCAACAAGTCCATTTAACATCTAGTCTTTTTCCTTCTACAATGTCGTCTTCTGTTTTTTCCATCTTTGGTTTCTTTCCAGTCATCCACAAAGAATTATCTTCCAACCCTGACAACTGATACCAGCCCTGAGTCCCATCTCTAGCCCAAAATAAATAATTCCTTTTGGTTTAAAATTAGAAATAACCAATGTTCAGGGCGGCTGCAGAAACATAAAGCTGTGCCCTTGTGGGATTAGGAGTTTTAACTATTCCCAGCAGATACTGTGGAGCAGAAGGCTCTGTGAGTTAACCCAGATAAGAGAGTTTTTGAAAGCTTGAAGGTTTTTTTTAAGATAGCAAAAGTCATATGGGACATTTGGTAAGTGTCTTAAATGCAGCCAAATCAGACATGTATGTCTATTAACTCATGAGAGACGGGTGATTATTTTTCCTCTTGTTTATTTTGGTGGGTTAATTGGTGGGAATATGATCCCCTAATCTGCCAGATATATACTTTTAGATATATTGATGTTTATCTGGCTCAGTTTTGTTTTAATAGTCATACAGTGTTTTAAATCAGACTGTAGCTACTTGGTAAGTAGAAAGGCAAGCTATCAATCTATCGATCGATCGATCGACTGACCGGCCGAATTATTGTAGCCAAGTGATGGGGAGATATTTGTACCCACAGTGTGTGGAACCTCTTAGGCCATTCTACATGATCAGCTTACCTCAGTATAAATGTGGGTCACTGAAAGGCAGGCATGTCATCTTCTACCTGTTCCCAAATGACCAAAAAGGCCATCTTTGCCCTTGTTTTTCTGCTGCAGATAAAAAGCAGCATTTTCTGATTTTTTACTGAATGCTGTCTGGTTTATCTGCTGTACTTCAAACATCTCCATTCCAATCTGTTGTGGTTGTTACATGGAGAACCTGTCTCCAATCATTTCTGCTTGTCTGGTATGATCAGGCAGACTGGGTATACTTTGGGTCCTTTCAGTTAAATGACATATTGCAATAAATGGAACATTCATGTGCTATGTTGCGTATTCAAGAAGAATGTGTAGTTTTTAAAAAATTGTACACCACCAAGAATCTTTTTGGAATTGGGCAGCTTTGAAATCAAATAGACAGACAGACAGTAGACAAGGAAAGAAGCTACTATGTCAGCATTCCTTTTGGTCACTGGTCCTACCTTCCATGGCTTATTTTTTTTTCAACTTCACTGATGGAACCTGGAACCACAAACTTTATTTTGCTCTATGTTGTAACTCATACATTAATACATTCTTGATTATAATCAATGATCCATACAAAAAAGCAATTAAATATAATCAGAAAAAACAAGATTTGATGATACTGTATATTCTACTGACGGTTGCAATGGAAAAATTGGCCACAATATTAATGTCATTAGAATCAGAAACTTGGTCTACAAAGACATATCTGGGATGTAATAAAAAAGGTAGGAATTGTGCCATGCCTAAAGAAAGTTATTTCCTCAACCTAGGGAAAATGAGAGATTTTGTATATTTGGCCAGTGTGCCACAACCCCTCAGAATCCAGGTTGCTCTATGTCATCTACAAGATAGCTTATTCTGAGTATCAACAGCTCTTTAAACTTTTAAGTTTAATGACACTTGAGGAGACTGAAATAAGAACAAAGTATGTATTCTTCCCTTCTCCGAAACTGACCTGATTCATCCTTCCTATCAATGCATGATGCAACTTGCTTGTTTGTAGTTTAGCAGAAGATATGAACCTACCCATTGCCATGTGTACATTGTAATATATGACTTAGTTATACACAAAAGTACTAAGCCATACTCAACAAGCCATGATTAAAACAAATCTTAACCTGAATTAGTGCAATATGTGAGTCAGATCATTGCATGGGCTTTCACTATCTTAGGATTGTGATTTTTCAGGTCTTTAAAATTACTATAGGGGTCAGGAACATAAAGCTTCTTGAAAGTTATGGCTGTGTCCTTGATCAAACATTCAAGGCTTTCTTAGCAATTCAGAATTGATTTTAATTGGTCTGACTGAATATTATGAACATCTGGAGGTGAGTCAACGTTTCATATCATTTTGTAGCACCCGAGCCATAGAACTGGGAGGAAGGGGAAGGGAACTCTTTTTATAGCACTTTTTATCCCAAGACTCCAGATGTAGCAGAATCCTTCCTGCTCAGCAGCTGCTGTCTGATAAGTCTTGTGGCCAACAGCTTGGATAGCTGAGCTCTGTGGCTTCATTTCTTCTGTCAGGGAAACAT
This sequence comes from Acrochordus granulatus, assembly GCA_032468055.1. Classification (NCBI taxonomy): domain Eukaryota; kingdom Metazoa; phylum Chordata; class Lepidosauria; order Squamata; family Acrochordidae; genus Acrochordus; species Acrochordus granulatus. The sequence goes on from JANHZU010004416.1 coordinate 2,730, forward strand.
CAAAGTTAAAACAAGAGAATAAATCATGATTACATATGAAGCAGTAGCATCTTGAAATAGGTTGGAAGGACTAGAATGGATTCTTGCTTTGGCTAGTTGTCACTGATAAGTCCATGTTATAAAGGAGAGCCATAGATATATGATAGGCATTCTTCCCTAAAAGCAAGTGCTCTAGGTTGAAGCCCTATCATTGAATGGAAAAAAAAAGTTTGAAAACTTGCAAAGCTACAAGCACTGCCCTAGATGCACCAGATTGTCCTAGATGGATAATGCTGAGCCAGATGCTAAGTCAGCTTCTTAAAATAGTTTGGAAGCATTGCTTATTTAGGAAAAGAAGTAGCAACAGCTGATGCTTGTTTTACACACTCACCAAAAAGATCCATTATGTTCAGGACACAGACTGAGATAAAAAAAATTCAGAGTTTCAAGAGTTAAGAAGAGGGTTTGAGAATGATTTTGGAGTCATAAATCAAAAGGCTCCACCCCAATATCTCAGGAGTTGCTTCTGCTTACTCCAGCTTGGCTAGCATCATTGAAGTCCTATCTGAAGATCAGGAAAGTAGTTGGAACTACTTATCATCCTTTTGTAGGAATGGCAGGGGATCTAATATCTGTAGAACTCAGTCATGTAATTGTATCCTTCCTTCCTTTTCTAGATGGGAGTTAACTAGATCCATCATGATTCAATCTCTCTTTGAGTTTCATGTGGATGAAGGCATCTTCAATGGTCACAACATCTCTTACCTAAAAGTATGCTGTTTGCAAAAGGCTGAAAACTATGCATCTTTATCTGGAAGTAAGCCTCATTCAAAAGAACAGGACTTACTTGGAGAAACATGCATAACTCTCTATATAAATCATTTTTAAAAAGCATATATTCACATTGGAAAGAAGAAAGGCTTGTAGAGATTACTTAGTACAACTAGATTTAATCTGATGATTTGACACAAAATTTGTGATCTGCTGTGAGGGATTGCTTTGTAGTTGTGTGCACGCATTGGTACAACAGTTCCCAAACCCTCTGAATCAACATGAAGATCCTCCATTTCACTTGATGCCTCAAACTGATTGAATGATTCAGTTCAAAAGGAAGATTTCATCAAATAAAGTTCACTTGGTTGGGTTAACTCAACATGTCAAAAGAAAACAAATCACATTGTGACTTAGTGCAATGTGTAAATTGGTTAATCCTTCTAATAGAAAACTAACACTTGTTTGCTGTTTTAGATCTTGCTCAGCTGTGTCTCATGAGGCAGCTTCATAAATCAAGACAAGCACTAATATGTTTATTTTTGGCTTAGCCTACTATATGAACCCAGCTCATTGTGGTTTATTTAGAAAATTATGGCTTAAACATGCATGATGTATCAATCAAAAAGGAAGAACCCAAGTCCTGGATTTTGTTGTTCACAACAGATAGATCATCTTCACGAACTTCAGGCAGATTATCAGAATCATCTTGCTTTGTCAATGAATGCAGTAATAGCAAGGCTTTCATATTTTGTGTTTTGGTCTTCTAACTTTGTGGCTAGAAAGGTGTAAAAATATATTGTAAAATAACCAAAATGTCTTTTTCCTGAAGATAGGAAGGAGATAGTGCTGCAAAAAACGATCACAAAACTTAAATGTGAAATGAAGAATGTCAAGCAATCTTCTTTACAAGGCAGATTTTGCAATGCGCCTTCACATTTCACATAAAGCAGTGATTTAATCATTGAATGGACCACAGGGGACTATTGACCCAATTCCTATAATTGATAAACCGTGGTTGTAAAGCACAGTGGTTAGGCTCACACAACACAGACATAAATCCAAATTAATCTCATCAGGTTGATTAAGCTATGTGAAACCAGAGCTTAGAATGAAAAGAACAAAGTTGGGGATTCGTTTTTCATATTAAAACTCAACTTTTAAACCTTTCATACCAGTCATTAAATCACACAACAAACTAAACCCTGGTTTATTTTAATCATGTGCTATTAAACCAATGATAGGAACTCTGTATATACAACAGACTAAATTATAAAACGTGATCCACAGCCACCATGGCTGGGTTTGCAACAAGTCAAAGCAAATCATTATCATTTAATCATATGCAAACCCAATAACTACTTTTCCTAATGTCAGGAGTGGAAATCAGAAATGGCATGGATCTACTGCGAATAATCCACAAAGCTAGTATAGATCTTAGTTTTTCAGTTGCGCAGTCGTGTCCGACTCTTTGCGAACCCGTGGACTGCATTACGCCAGGCCCCCCTGTCTTGCACTGCCTCCCGGGGTGTTCCCAAGCTCACACCCATCACACCGACTATGCTATCTATCCATCTCATCCTCTGCCGTCCTCTTCTCCTCTTTCCTTCAATCCTTCCCAGCATCACAGTCTTTTCTGATGAGTCCTCCCTAGATCTTAGTTTATTCCTCCCTGCACAGAGAAACTCCCATTTGCAAATCATAAAATCTGATCGTCCAAACACATTTACTTTATTTCATTCTGCTCAATGGGATCTTTTAAGTTGCTGGCTTAGCTTTTGGACAGCCTGCAAAGTCTGAAATCTTTTAAATAAAGTTATTTTGTCAAAACCCTGCAATTCGGACCTGGATTCAGACTCTCAATATCTTTTTCCTCCCTGTCAACAAAAGCAACCAACTATTATGAAAAATGCTGAAGCCTGCATTTGGCTTTTTCATTTGCCACAAGAGTGAAAAATGAGCTACTTAGAGAAACAGGCATTTGGGAAGGTATCACTTTCTCACCCAATTTGAGATTCATCAGATTGCTTGCTGAGTTTCCCAGAACTGTTTTCCGTAACATCGCCATCTCGTGGCTTTCAGGGAAGGCCTGAACAACGCATCACGAGAATCATAGCGTTGATCTTTTGAAAAAATGTAAAATTGCAGTTTGTCGTGATCCTGGGATGGCTGAAATGTTCTGGCAACAAACCACAATAACGAAATATGTACATGAATGGGAAGAAAGCCAATTGATTGACAAGTGGAATTGGCAACACAATGGTTGCCTATTCCTAATCAGGATTACAGAGATTCTGGGTTCATAATGTAAGCCAGATGGACTGTGGAGAACAAGGTGTGGAATTTCTAGGACCCAGATGACCTGTTGTCTCTTTTTCAATTATTTTAATGAGTTTGGACAAAAGGTGACCCATTGCGTTGCATCCAATGTACTGAATCATGTTTTGTATCCTTCAACGGTAGAAACAAAAGTTAGTCATTAAATGTATTAATTGGCCTCTCTAATGAGCATGTCAGTTAAAAATTAGCATGCCAGCTGTGAAACCAAGTACCAAAGTTTGAAAGTTTAAAGTAATGTTCCTCTCTCTCTCTGTCTTCAAGTCAGTGTGGATTCTAGTGACTATTTGGGCTAGTCCCTGAAGTTTTCTTCACAGTATTTAACTTTGCCATTGCCTCCTTCCTAGGGCTGAAAGTGAGGGACTGGCCCAAAGTTATCCAGCTGGTTTTCATGGCTAAGGAGCGACTACAACTCACCATTTCTTGGCAATTGGCCCAAGGTCACCCAGATGGCTTTCATTCCTAAAGCAAGACTAGAACTCACAGTCTCCCAGGTTCTAAACTGATCTCTTTACCACTACACCAACCTGGCTGTCTACCTTTTCAATTAATGAATAATTAAAAAAAACACTCAATTTTGAACACCTGAGGGTACAGTGTTTTTTTTCCTACCCATTAAATGTAAAATCAAGATGGAATTACACAGTCCCGGATAAAGGCTAAGCCTCGTCTACCTGCCAATCTAGCTTCCCTAGTGATGGATTGTAGAATAAGACTTTTGATGATAATCATGAGTTGCGCAGGTATTAATGAAGCCAATGGATTACATACATGATTTGACACACCAAGACCCCCATCTCTTTTGGAGCAGGAATCTTCCTCCAAGCCCTCCAACTGAACTGAGGATGGTTGGCCCAATTGCTGGGATTTATTTTCTGACTTGATTAGGATAGATTGACAAGTTACATGGCATTCCATGTGCAGAGAATGGCCTCCTGAGCATCAATCCGGAGAGCCTGGCCATTCATCAGAGGCAGTTCACTTTCTTCAAAAACATTGTCTGCCGTATTGCCTGTTCCTCGTCTGCACTGAATTCCAGCCAGCTGGAGTTCATCCAAGATCCTATCTCCTTCAGACGCTAAGTAAGGAAAATGATTTAGATGGAAAGAAAATGTAAAGCAGAGTTGTGTGTCCCAACTCTCTGCTTGCTGACAGTGACTTACTCCATCTGCCCAGGTTCACAACTCTACCGTCTGCTCTGGACGGATCTCAGATGTATGTAAACAGCAAGGTTGTCTTTGACCTGTGTCACTGAGAAAGTTATTCCACTGTTAACTGTGAGTAAGCATATGAAGCAACCTTGGTGAAATTATTGTTAACAACTTGGGAAGGAAGGAAAGTTACTCTTCATGTGCCTAAAATATTTCTTTCTCATACCATCTCTTACCACAGGGTTTAGATATTGTACCAACTCTTTAAAAATACTCCTTTATCAATCATATTTATATAGTCACTCATCTCACATAATGTGACTGGGTGACTTACAATAAAAAACTGCAGAATAGCAAAATAAAAACAGTTGAAACATTAATATACAATTAAAAGGCAAAGAGAGAAGTCTAGTGATGAAGGCACAAAGCTAGAAAATGGGAAACTTAGTTCTAGTCCAGTTTTAGGCATGAAAGCTGGCTGGGTGACTTTGGGTCAGTCACTCTCAGTCCAACCCATCTCACAGGGTTGTTGTTGTGGGGAAAATAGGAGGAGGAAGGAATATTAGGTATGTTTGCCATCTTGAGCTGTTTATAAAAATAATAAAGGCGGATTATAAATAGAACAAACAAAAATAAATCAAATATTGGTGCCATCTCATCAGCTCACTGTTCCCTTGTGACTTCTAGGCCTGTTGACACAACCAAGAATTGAGGGATTTATGGAAAGTTGATAGGGATGGAACCAGCTTTACAGCTCTTTCTTTCTCCATTTTCAGTCCAGAAAGGCCAAACAAATAGATCCTCCCATAGGACTGCCTAAACCTTCTTACTTAACTGCCTGAGGGAACATCCCATTTTAAATGCCTTGAGGAAGTCCAGAATGATTGGGGACATCCAGATTTCTTTGGGGGTCACTGGGCAGATCCTATCATAGAGAAGGCAAGGCATGACTCCCAGGTCCTGCAAGATAACATCTTCTAATAGAAAAGTCCTGTGACTACAGTACATCCATATATTAGGTTTCCTTATTATTATAGGAATCAAGTTCACAAATGAGCACCTGTTGCGTTCATAAAACCCACCGAAACAAAAACTAACAACATGGATCAAAATACACCTGAGGGGAAAAACAATGGGTTATATCCTCACAGTCCTGTACTATACAGTTGCTATCCCTCACAAACGTGCACTGAAGAAAATACATGAATTCATGTGGAATTTACTTCTAGGTAAAGCTATCCAGTTCCATAGTTCTTCTCTAGTATTGTTCAATAAGCAAGTTGCTTTAACCCCACATGCCACTTTACAAGGATCACAGACACTTAAAAATACAGAGCCTTTGAACAGACATTGAAGGGATAGAAGCTTTGCTTAAACACCACAAAAGCTGATCCACACGATGCACTATACCACAAGCTCATAATGATATGATGGGTTGGCATGAAGTGTAAAAACTTTGGCTGATAGAAAGATGCACTCAGAGTGGAGAAAGCAGGATCCTGTGTGTGTGCTCATGCATGGACCGAGCAGACACATCTCAGCCTTGTGAATAAATTTTGTAATAGGGTTGATGTTTGACCCAAACACCCATTTTAATTAAACTGGCTTTGTAGTAGCCTCTACTTTTTCCATAAACCTTTGAAGATACATTAAAAGAGGGTTGCCTTGGTGCACAATTTCCTCCAGAGGGTGCAGTTGTGCTTCCTTAGATGCATGTGCCCCAAATAAAGATATGCTGGAAGAAGTGAGGACCAAAAACACCCTCAGCAGGTTCTCCTTGTCAAAAAATTGAAAATCTTTCAAAAATCAGTTTCTCCAAAGGAGATTTGGTTCCTTGGAAGCTCTTGCTTGCCACAGTTACAACCCCCCCTTCAGTGGTGATCTACAAAGGATTCATAATATTAAATATCCAAACAATTTGCATACAATCTTAACTTGGTAGCATAATAAGCTGACTTAGATATGGACATCTAGTTAGGATGTTAATGGAATCCCAGTTCACACACTTGATACTAAGATGGTAGACAATAAGGCTGCACAATGCTTTGGATTCATTTCTAAAAATGGGTTTCATGGCATTTAGGGGCACGATTGCAGCACATGTCTGCAGATCTATCTTTTTCTGAGATCATGCAGAGCAACTGCAGATGTGAATCAGCCTTTTCTTCTTTAAAATTTGTTGAAATAACTACAAGTAGTCCTCAACTTACAACCATTCGTTTAGTGACCATTCTAAGTTATGATGGTGCTGAAAAAAGTGACATACAACTGGTCCTCATACTTAAAACTATCACAGCATCCCCTGTGATCAAAATTAGGTACTTGACAACCAGTATGTACAGTATTTACAACAGTTGCAACTTCCCAGTTGGCTTTTGACAAATAAAGTCAATGGCGAAAGCCAAATTCATTTTATGATTCACTCAATGATGTTAGTGGTTCACTTAATGACTGTAGCAAAATGGGTCACCTTGCTTAATGATTGAGGTTTTGGCCTCATCTGTGCTTGTATAAAGAATTTAAAAAAATGAATCAGCCACGTTTATGTCTGAGCTGGATTCACAGATCACACTGAGCTATGGTTTGTTTTAAGATGGTTTATAAAATAAGCCACAATTGGCTATCTTCACACTTTGGACTGCATGTTTGGCTTGAATTGAACATGTTGCATGAACCCAGCTACTGTGGCCTGCAAAGCATGGCTGATTAGCCCAGAGCGTGAACTGAGCTAATTAAGGTTTATGCGAAAAGTCAGGAGTCACATAGAATAATGGAAAAACTCAGTCTGACTCACAAATAAGAGGCTACAATCTGCTTTAACCAAGGAGCAAGAACTGAAATCGGCCAAAAACTCACCCTGCCGTTGAAGGAACACAAGCAAAGTTGCTGACGACCAATGTGAGCAGCTGAAACTAATGAAGGGAATTTGATCACAAAACCTGGTGTGTCCTGAAGGCCTGAAACAACAACAACCACACAACCCAGAATTCAAGATGGGTGGGTTAGCCACCTTTCATTAAAACTGTATGTTTCTCCAGAAAGTGGCAATAAAAGATCAATTGACCGTTAGATACCAAAGAATTCTTGGGGCTTAAAGGAAAGATGCAGAGGGCCGTGCGAATTTGGAAAATGATTTGGATGACTTGTTATTTATTAGAACCACCTGCCTTTTTTCTAGCCTTCCAGGCGTGTGTTTCTGAAGGGTTCTGCTCTCATAGTTTTCCGCAAAACAGTTTTAAGTTGAATTTGCATGATACATTAAGCCATAATCTATCTACGGGGCTGAATGGCACAAAGATGGCCAGTTAATATTAATAGGCAACACTGTATTCCAGAGTGTTCATAAACCCAGGCTTTTGTGTTAATCCAATCTCCTGTTAACCCAGCTGATGTGATGTACCTAATTCCCCTTATTGTACTTTGTGAATCCAGAAAATTGCTCAACAATCTACGGCTTAGCACAGTCAGTAAACTCAGCAAAGTTTGGCTGGGAGAACAACCTTGCATGAATAAAAGAGAAAAAAACTATGGCTGGAAAAAGTTTGGAAAAGCTTCTAAGACCTATTTCAGAAACTCTATTGTAGTTTCAATGTTTTATTAAAGTTTGTTATAAGGTGAAATAGAAATGGGAATTAGGAGAGTTGAAGAGGAAAGGAGGGTACAAAGAAAGGAAAGAAAGAAAAGGAGTGACGCGTGACTTTTTTGTGCATTAGTATACATAAAAAGTTGCAAATTTCAACATTTTGTTTTACTTTTCTAAATATTTCAAGCCATTTCTCTGACAACAACAGTCATTCTAGTCTTTAGAACCTAAAATCAAAGTTTCATTTTGTTCAGTTTCAAGCACAAAGTGCAGAAATGCTTTCCAAGCAGAAACTAAACTCGATAAATTCTTCTCTCCAATTAAAACTGTCAGTTCTGCCATCTTGGCCAATTCTTTCATCTTTACCTTCATGACTTCAGAACTGGGATTCTTGGGAATTCTCCTGCTCCTGAATGTGAAAAAGCAGAGCCTGTGGAGTTCTAACTCTCCCATAATTTCATGGTCAAAGACACACAACTGGGGAAGGCAAAGGAAGCCGAAAAGGGAAGAATGGTGAATGGAGAGTGGGCACAGCTGAAACTGCAACACATAATTGTGGGTGACTGTGATTGCAGTTTGGCTGGGCAACTTTCAGAGTTGCATTCTCCAGAGAGGAAGGCTGGCAGAAAACTGTGTGGCCCCCATGCAACAATCAATGGCACCTAAATTGCTTTTTCCCTTTGTCTTTTATTTAGCAACTGGGCTCTACCCAGGAAACCTTGGCTTCCAGTCTTGGAGTGTTTTGACTTTCAGATTGTAAACACGGTGATTTCTTGGACAAACGCAATCCATTTGAATCCCCCCTCCCTTTTCTGTGAGTACAATAGATGTTTTGATGTGAGCAAGATTCCAGGGCCTGTGTGAGAGGTGTCCCCTGAGAACTTCCTCTTGAGATGCATCAGAAGCTGAGTGCACATTGGCAAGAAATGTAAAAAGTCCTTCAAACGGTACTCAGTTCCTTGCGTCTTTGTGGATTTGTCTATGTAGTTTTGCTGGGAGCAATAAAGAAGTTCTTTGCAGTCTAGCCCACAGTCCTGGGATTCCCTAGAGATATCCCTACCATGTGCTAACCACCAAAATGACCCCAGCTTTAGAGTCAAGACAAGGAAAATCATGATGGATCACCCTGAAATTCACTGTGGACTCATGTGTTCAAAAGTCTAATTTCATCAAGGGTATTCTTGTATGACCTGTGTGTTGTGGGATGATGATGGGCTTTGTAATTCAGCAAGATTAAATGGGATTAGTTTGAAGAAGACAGATATGGGTTTGAACCTGGTATGGACATGTCAAGTGAATGCAATACTTTTCTTCTTTTTAGGAGAAATAGTCCTTGCTTTTTGAACTCAAATCATTCAGTATGTAAGCTACAACTTACCTATCATTAAGCATGATAGGTAAGCATAATTGGTTAGGCTTTTTTTTACAATAGAAAGCCATAAACTATGCTTTATAAATTACAGCTGGGTTCAATTAATATGTTGAGCCAAAACCAATCAGGCCACCTACAGAGTAGTGTGAAATTTAGTAATTCTAAATCTTTGCAGACCAGATAATATTGGTTGGATGCAACACTGAACTAAGCCATTGGCTGTACTCATCGAATCTGTTAAGCCACAGAGCAGTCTGGATTTTGTATTAGCTTAGCAGGATTCATGAACCCTAACTGGTACATTGTAATTTGTAAACCACAATTTATGGCTTTGTGTAATATAAAATGAAGCCAGTCAGAGATGTTTTGCAAGTGGGTGACAACATAAATGGAAAGAATGGATGGATGAACTGCGAATGAGTCAACAAATTTGTTTCAATAAACCATGGTTTAACGTAACATGAACATGATGTGCTTTTGTTTGGTTGGACTTTCCAACAATCAGAATATTCAAATGAGAGAGGATAGAGAGATAGATAGACAGACA
>JANHZU010004416.1:29314-43200 GCA_032468055.1 Acrochordus granulatus
GGTTGGAAAACCGAAAGGCTTATTAGAGTTATTGGATGAAGTTATTCAGGGAATGTTGTTAACTTTGGGAGAAAAAAACCTGAAAGTATATTCCAGGTGTCAATACTTGGAGGGAATTGATATAAGAACCAAGAAATCCCTAATTCATTTTTTTTCTAGTGATTTTCTAGTACTTGCTGAAGACTGCAAGTAATTTTCCTTGGTATTCCTATCTATAAAATGGGGATACTATGTTGGGAATAAAGCATTGATCTATCTTACTAAAGCTCTTTAAGATTAGATGGTGATAGGAAGCATTCACTATCCTAAGTTAGGGATTTGCAAAATTATTTTGACTTATTTGAAAGGTTGTTATTAAAAAAAACATGATTTGATCCTTAGCTACATTTACTTTTGCAAAAGTATTTCTCAGGGAAAATGTTTTGATTGTCCATGTATTCTTGCTAGATTTTATTGAAAATTTTCTCCTGGAGATAATGTGGCAAACACAGTACTCTTGAATCTAAGTTTAACTTATGAGATAATGTCAGCTCCATTATGGACACCAGACCAGGAAGTCAACTCCACAGGAAGGCTAAAACTACTTTTATTGAGATTGGCTACAATAATATTTTGCAAGTCTGATAGTGCCGTATCTTCTCCTCCTTTTCACTCTCCAGTGAATCAGGGAGGCCTCTGCCTGATCCACTTTTGAATATTATCTCACTGTTTGGGACTTAAAAATGCTGCAGCCTTTTTGCTTAGGTAAAGATTTCTACATATTTCCATCAAGGTCATTGTTCTTACTCTTTGCATAGTTACCTTCTATGACTGATGGGCTTAAATGTTGATTGCTCAGTTTCTACTCCAATACCCTAAGTCAATGCTCTGCCACAGTTGCAATGTATGGTTCTTAAAAACAAAAACCCTGCAGGGATTCACATTCTTTACTAAAATAGTTAATAGTGCTCTAGAATTCAGTTTCAGTGGCAAATGTTAAAGTACTGTGCAAATAACGACTTTAGAGAGGGAAATGAATGTTGCAAAGAAAGGAATACCTACAGTAGAATACCTCGCTATGATTTGCCATGCCTGCCATGTAGATATAGTGATAATGTGCCCAGTTTGGCTATTTGTGTCCCTTGTCTTCCTGACAATCGACAAATGTTTCAGAATTAGCAACACCCAATCTCAGTAGTTTTTCTGGATTAGACACATTTGTGTTGTGGTATCAAGCTCAACCTTTAAAGGATATGATTCTTGAATATCAGGTATGAACTAGACTCTTGTTGTGAGTCAAACAGGAAAATGTTTTTGAAGAGGTACAAAACTAGATATCCCCCCCAAAAAATAATTCCGTGTTTCAGAAGTACATCATCACATCAAACTTGTTATTCACAATTTAGTCCATTCTGCAAAGACTTCTGATATTTTTCCTCCAGTTTTGGAATACAATAAGTCTCCAAACCTCATAGATATGCATGACATTGTGGGAAGAATGGATGAAGAAGCATGCTTAACTTCAAAGTAGTTTCTGAAATGAAAAGGCAATGAAAAGAAGCAATTAAAATGTCGGCCACGAACCTTAAAATATGGAATAGCTGAACAGTTTGGGTTTACTGTGTGTGAGTAGAATATGCCGAATGCTAAACTTTAAAGCCAAGAGGTGTATGAGAAATATATAAACTAAAGACAGTGGCTTGGATAGGTCAAGCAACTAAATACTTAAAGTATTTGATCCTTGCTATGTTTGTGATTTCCCTCTTGTGGCATATTCTTCCACAGTTTCCTTGATTGCTTTATTAATCACAGGAATCTCATCCATTCGGTCAATATGAGAGGAGATCCAGGTCCTTAATTTAGATGACCATGTCCCTCTGCCATTTTTTTCTAAGGCATTTGCTGCCCTTGCCAGCTGTTTCATGTCACAATCAGCTAAAAGAATTTCTTTAAACATTTGAAATAATGATAATAAATTACCATCTGCTTCACCCTTGAGCTTTTTCTTCTTTTCATGCTTTCAGTTTTCAAGACAACCCCCCACCCCCTCTACTCTGGTTTCCTCCCAAGTAAAATATCTTAGATATGGTATATGGTTGGAAATGGTGAAAAGTTATTGTATTCATAAAGAATGACCAATATGTCACTGTCATGGTAGGTTGTGACCACCACTACAAGTTTATGCTTGTAGAACCATCTTCAGCTCTGCCCAAAACATCTAGTTGTAATGTGATTTAGCCAAGTTGGAATTATTAGTAAACCAAATTGCTGTAAGGATCCATCTTCATAAAGAGTTGAATTTAAGTGATGAAAACACACCTCCATCCCAGATATTGGTGAAGGCTAAAGAGTGTAAACATGTGCTACTATTTTTTGTACCAGCTGTCTAAGTGAGCAGATGGATGTCTGTCCCAATTATAAATTCTGATGATCACCTTGTGAGCCCTGGTTGCATTATTAAACAATTATCACCTTGGTCAGATCACCCAGATATTCATGTCAGTTCTTTTCAGTCCAATTCATTTCAGTCACAGAAGATAAAGAAAAATGCCTTTTCCATAACGGCTCCAATGTTATGGAGTTTGATTTGAGGAGCAGCCTTACGAAAGAATAGATTCAATGAAGGACTTACTAACCGATTGTCTGAATAAATGAGTTAATGCTGCACTGATAGAAGAAAATATAATCCGTTTTTAGGTGAGAAAGACATGGAGGAAGGATAAAATATAACAATATTATATTGTTTATTTGTTCACTGAAGAATGCCTAATAACCAAAATCATCTAGGTAATGTATCAATGAATAGAATCTAAGTTAATCTAATTGAATTGATTCAATCTAATCAATTAAAAGAACAGGTTGGGTAAAAAACAAATAAAACCATGGCAGCACCTAATAAAAACAAAAGCAAAAATATCAGTAAAGAGAAAACGGGGGAAATTTAAACTATTAAGACCCCCCTCTCCAAATTTCTAAATGCCTGGTCATTAGGAAAAAAAGTTTGTCTTTTTCTCTGCTGTTGTTGTATAAAGTATATACGACCAAATATTTCTGGAAAGACAGCTTTTGGATTCCTGGAAGTGGTATCTGAAGAATGGGAAAGGTCTTGTTGTCAACACAAGTTATGGATTCTCCATACACATTCAGGACCGATTCACACATTCATCATGGGTGTATGGTGCATCTGCACATTAATTTCTCCAGTGGCTCTTGCAAGTTCAGATCAAAGTGATAAAGATAATACAAAGTAGAAAATAGCCTACAAGCTCTTCCACATGCCATTGTTCATTCTCTTTAATCCCCCCAACAAAAACTGAAGACAATCTTCAAATGTTTGGCCTTCTGCTGAGCATGGAGTGCTGGGAGCTGCTGAGAATACCATGAATTTTCTTTCCTAAATCTTGTGTCTAGTGTGTCTCTGAGAGGTAATGTAAGGTTGATAGATATTTTTATCCTTGGTGGCAATGCCAAATTAGCCAACATTTTTAAGTAAAAGTTTTTGATGAAACTCACATATCTTTATAATGTATTCCTCGGTAGACGAGAAGCATCTTTCATAGAAACCAACAGAAATATTCAATGTCTATTGAAGTCTCTTCAGTTTTCTAGGCAAGATTTTCAGAAGTGGTTTGCCATTGCCTCCTGCCTAGGGATGAGAGAAAATGACTGGCCCAAGTCACTTTCATACTTAAGGCAGGACTAGAACTCATTGTCTCCTGATTTCTAGCCTGATTCCTTAACCATTATACCAAACTAAATCAAATTAAAAAAAAAACATGAGAAATTGAACCGCAGAAGAACTAACTCAGCAACAAAAGTATTTGAGAAATTCTACAATGAAGACTCGATAGGTATTTATTAGTTATATGAACATAGGGGTTTCTTTTTTGGATAGATAGCTACCATTGTCTCATTTGTTATTTTGGATAATTATATTAAAGATTAAGCCACTGTATTATTGTCACCTATATCTGCCTTAACAATGTTGTACTCCCAAGGTAAGTCATAAGCATTAATTCTTTTCCCCCCCTTGGGTTTGGTTCTGATTTTTTTTTTTATAATCTGAGCTTTTTAAAATTTATTTCTGTATATTGTCTTTGTTTCATCCATAACACCCAAGGATTAAGTAGAATGGAGTAGAACAATACTTGGCATATTCTCAGGAGATTACAACTCCTTCACACTCAGGAAATAAGAACCACTTGGATTTCTGGAATGATCTTGCTAGTAGCACAATATAGCAGAATACTGAAAGCTTACCAAAACAACTCTCCAGAACAATTTATACCTAGTGGACTTAAGACAGAGTTACTGAGTCCCTTCTCACAGTTCCCCCTTCTTCTGGATTAAGGAATCTTTTCTGTAATGGTCCTGTCCCTTTCACCATGTTCTCAGACATTCCACACCTTTCCTGAATCCTTGGAATAGGGTAGATTAGAAGTCCAAACAGTGAACATTATTACTGAATCAAGAGCTGATATGGATGTATGAACCAGCTTTCATTGGTCAATACTACAGGTAGGACTTCCATGGCTATAGAAAGCCATGGAGATGACTTTGGAGAAATGGTTAGAAAAATAAAATCTTGTTTGTTGCCCAGGCCTTTATCCAGGATGGTGTTGTCCCTTTCAATGAGTGGGTGGGGATTTGTTGTTGTCCAGTTTTGTCATCTTTGTTTCTTCTCTTATTGCACCCTTGTGTTTATCATTTGCTAGTTCTCATGTTTTCTTGTGAATATCCAGAGACATTGGTGATATCCAAACTGAAATAAATAAATGCTTTAAGTCTGGGAAATAGAGAAAGCATTAGAAAGAAGCTCAGACTGGCTCCCAACCACATAATTCATTGGTATAAGAAGAAGGGAAGGGAAAACCCAGTTGAACTTCTGAGATCCTAATATTATGGAGATGGAGAGCTCCAGTTAACCTTCTGGAGCCCATTTGTGACCTAGCATGCTGACAATGGGAAAATGCATCAATCCATATGGGAGTTTTTGCATCTATTGCCTCAAGTTGGTCTTTCAGGCAATTATTTAACAAGCCTCCCTTTCCCCGTTTTTACAGGCATCCTGGAAATGATGAGTTACTACATGGATACAACTATTGGGAATCAGGCTCATTATCCCCTGCCTCGTCCTTTGATGATGGTAAGGAAAATGTTTGGCCTAGTAATGGAGACCAAGGAGGCAATTTATGCCCGTAACAATTCAAGTCAGCTCCAGCATGCTACTCAAAAAGTCATTTTTGCTGGTGCTTTTGCATCTGTACCAACTGGCCCCATCCAGGCCCATATTAAAAATTCCTAAGGTTTGCAGAAACTCAAAAGCACAATGATACCAGAATTAAAATCACCTTTGGAGTCCCTGCTGTTCTCTGATCTTGATTGCTTGCTTACAGATATTGCATGATGTTACCTATTTGGGTAATGAAACTTTTGCAAGTGAACAGCCAAGCACAGTGAGCACCCGGGACTCCACAGTTCAACTCTGAGCTACACATATTCTCTTCTATTGGATAAAACTACTTGCAATATAAATATATATATATCCTGATGTAAAATAGATCATACATTCAATCTCTCTGAGAAAATTCTATTTGCCTCACTCCTTGCATTACTATATATTAGGCTCAGGGGTCTATATGCCATAAGCAAAAGTTAAAAGCAGGTGGGGTGGCAGAAATCAAGCAGGGAATTTTCTTGAAAATTTGGTGGAAATGGAATTCTATGAAAGCCTAAGGAAAAGGTTATGGAAGGAAGAGATAAACATAGAAAGTAAACAGAAAAAATTGAAAAAAAAACCCTCAAAAAAGGCAATTGGACTTTTGTTATTTGCTGTAATTAATAAGAAGACATTTTGTTCCCCATCTTCTTACTAATTACATTGAATAACAAAAGTCCAGTTGCCTTTTTTTTGAGAAAGGTTTTTTGCAAGTTTTTTTGCAATTTTTATTTATTAAATTTATATGTTTGCTATAAGACCTGGATTAATGAGAATATACATAGATGTATAAAGTAAATGCTCAAAAGACAGCTACTGAGGATATCTAAACAGTCATCAGAAGCTAGTCTGAGAACAGGAGGTACACAGTGTGTTTGGCCACCTATGGAGCAGTATCAAGAAGGAAATAGTTGTGATGGAAGGAGCATGGGTGAAGCAAGTGCATGGATGGGGCCAGAACTCCAGAAAGCAGAGGAAGAGGAAGTTCACCTTCCTGTTATCCTAAAGTATTAGCAAACTCAGCAGATGCACTGCCAATGAGATATGTTGCCTTCTGTCCAAGCAATGAACCTTTGTCACAAAAGAAACATCCCTGCTGGGACTGCATTTCCTCTGAATGCATTTACTTTTGGGACGATTTCTTAGAAAAGCTGATCCTGTTTTGACTGCTGTCAGAGAAAGTAGCAGCCATTGGTATGGAAATTTTCATAGGAAGTTGATTTATGATTGCCTGGATTCATGCATCACACTAAGAAATCATGTTGTTTCATCTGGTTTGGCTTAAGCTGCTATGTGAACTCAATCACTGCCCTCTTATAAAACCAAAGCTATGGTTCAGAACGAAGTAAATCTGATTAATGGTGCTACATTTAATAAGCCAAAGAAACTGCAGTTTAGCACTAAGCCTAAGCCTGGTCAGTCTTTGAAATCATGGTAAATTTGGATCAACCTTTGTCAGACATGGAGTGTCCTTATCAGAGAATATCAGATAATATCAAATTCAGTTCCACAGTACAATGAGCCATCCTACCTGTTCAAAGGAGATACTCCATCTCTCTGACATGACAGTTGTATGAACCAGATCTTGAGAAGATGCTGTCACTCTAGTACAGTATTTTCCAATCTTGGCACTTCTAAGATATGTGGACTTTAGCTCCCAGAATTCTGGGAGTTGAAGTCCACCTATCTTAATTCTGGGAGTTGAAATCCACATATCTGAATGGTTCCAAGATTGAGAAACACTGCTCTAGTGTAAGCAGTGTTACATCAGGTATGTCAGAAAAAGAATAAAGAGTAACTCATTTGTTGAGCTGCTTCTACAGGATTGAGGAAAAACATTCCACATTGGAAAATCTCAGCTATCTGGTGACAAAACTTACATATCAGGCCATCTTTTTGAGGGCAAGTTTAAAGCAAAATATGTAAACAGTCCCAACTCTTAATTCTTCTCTGATATAATGGCAGTTTAATTGGCCTGAATCAGGAAATATTGTTCAGTCATATCATATCTACACACCAACAGATTCTCTCTTCTTTGCCCGCAGGCCCCTCAATGTGTTGAGGCAAATGCTTTTTTCTGACTCTTGGTGAATCCCACAGTGAATCTGCCACTATGAGGGTTTTTGGGGAGGAGAGGCTTGCCTTGATAAAGCTGCTATCGCACCCCAGAGCAATTTTAGGCTGTTTGATGTAATGGTGAATTTCTGACAGAGCAAGGAATGGATGGCCCTTTAGATAAAAATAGACATTATTAAACATCTCTGCTACATTTGAGGGATGTCCTGCTTTTTTTGTTGATTGGGTCTTCAAGGTTTCTGCTCCAAAGTCCTTCCTGGATGTTCCCAAGACTTAAAATTATACCATTGCCTTTAATAAATGGCAAATTTAGGCTGCTTGAAATCAAAATGGCAGATACAAAGCCCAGATTTTCACAAAGATGCAGCTTGTATCAAGATTTAGTATCAGGTGAACCTGAGACTTCTGAGTTTTTAAGGCATCTACTGGTGACCTCTGAAGCCTCCTGATCCTGCTGTTACCCTTCTTCTTTGCAAAGATACAAGCAGTGACATTCCTGAAGTGAAGAACCATCTTCCTAGACTTACCTTACATCATCCCTCTATCAAATGGCATGGTCTGAATGATAATAATCTACATGCAGATTCATGGTTTACTTGCACTGAGTTGACTGGATATAATAATCTGATAGAGATAAGGGGTTTCATCTCAATGTGGGTTAATTGTATCCAAGCTTAATACAAGGTCTGGCAGTTTTTTGCTTGGAAGTTCTGAGATCCTGAAGAGCTACAGATGGACAGCATTCCTTTACCTTGGGAATGTGGTAATTGATCCAGAGAAGATAGAATTTCATACCTTGTAGCTACTGGGTTTGATCTTAACTTCTGAAATCAAAGGAAGATAAGCCTGCATGGAAATACTTTTGTAATAATTATCCAGAGTTGAAGTAATCACATTTGGCATTTTGAACCATGCATACTCTCACAGCATCTTGTTTGGGACATGGTTGAGAGGAATTATTTGATTTTCAGTCACCTACTGTGAAATGTTAGTCTGTCTATTTTCACACAAAAGTAAACATATGCATTGAGGAGAAATATGCAAAAAAAGTGTGCATTTTAGGCAGAAATACAAAACAGTATATTAGGGTAGTTTGCTCATAGAAAGCATGGACATTAAAATTAATGAGCACAGAGATGTGAATGCAGGAGAAATGTGGGTGAAAGTGTAAGTGAATTTGCATGTGCAAGTACGAAGATATATGTATATGTACAGGTACATATGCACATGTGTACACACATGCAAGTACGCGTAGGTATTTTGTGTGAGAGGGAGATGGCTTCAGCCGCTGTGGAACTGGGCTGATCAGTATATTGGTTTAAAAAAACACGGAATGCTTAAAGCCAAAATGAGCACAGCGGGCCATTTCTTTGGTCAGAGAAGAGGTGAAAAGTTAAAATGAAAATGTAACTTATTTGGATGTCATTTCATACCCTTCAACTGTAACCAAGGAAATTCGAATCCGATGCCACAGCTCAGGTCGATGCAGCGTCCTCAGTCAGTTCTGGGTCTACCTCTGAGGACTTTTTAACACTGAAATCAGTTCCCTTGATCTTAAAAATTCTAGTGGGCAACGTCAACGTGTATGGCTAAAACAATTTCCTTCTGTTTCCTCTTCCTGATGCACCATGAAATAACCTCTCTTTGTTCTACCAAGTCCGAAGGGCTCCACGGGTTCAGTGGCGTGGCTTTTCTGTGGAAGGATCTCAGTGAGGGCATCAGGATAGCGACCGAAGAAACTTTTTGAAAGTGGCAGTTGTGAAAGGATGCAAGAACAGATCCTCTGGAACAGCTGCTCTGTCTCTGTTAGTTTGGATCGGCTTTCTTCTTTCTTTTGTACTTTCAAAAACAACAAAGCATTGTAGATTGGCCCTTTCCAGATGATTTTAAGATGGAGATGTTTTGAAGTTTTGATTCAGATACTTTACTGGTCAAACCTGGTTAGATAACATAAGGAATTTGACTCCGGTACAGCAGTTCTCGGCATACTTGCAAGACAACAGTAGATCAAATAATAACATAACAATAAGTGAAGTTAGATAGTCAACAGTAAGTGTGTCTTTCGATGTCCAAGAGTTCTTTTCTGCAAGATGTAGTCCGCAAAGACTCGCGGAGAGCTACGTAATTGCATCAAAGGGCGAGAGCTCGCTTCACTGAGACTGCCATCCACGGTGCCATCTTGATGGTCATCAGAATACAAAAAAGATGCCAAGGACTACTTGTAAAGGTGCTGGAGGCAGAGATGCAGGCATTTGCCCTCCACCTCTTCCTTTATGATGTGCTCTGAGAGCAGCTGGGGCAGTGAGGGTAGCAGCAGCAGGCATGGGCTGGCTGGGCAGTGGGGGCAGCACAGGATCCACTGGAGGAGCCTTCCCCCATCTTCCTCCTCATCCTCTGGGGCAGCAGCAGCAATGCTGGCAGCCTCTACCTCTTTGAGGCAGGGTTCTTTGTTCTGTCATACTCAATGCTAGATTTTTTTAAAGGAGGATCTAAAAAGGGTTATATGGGAGAAGGAATGCCAGAGCCAGGAATGAAGAGGGGAATCAGTTCTGAGTCACTACGCAAGCACAAACACCAAAGGTCCAACCCCTTGTGAAGACTGCTAGGCTTATCTGGGGAGTCCAGGTGCAGGGTAGACAGTTGGAGAAATTCTTGTGACTTTGTAACTTCAATAAAACTTTAGAATAGAACTGAACCATCTAAGCCTGCTTGTTCAAGCCTAACAGGTTATCTGCCCTGGACTTTCATTCAATGAAAGAGCTCAATTGAAAGGAATTAAAAAGATTTGGTGGATTCATAGCAGTAAAACTGATCAGTTAAAGCCTTTGTTAGTATTTGTCCCCCCCACATTCTTATTTAAAGGATTAGTGATTTTAATGAGTCAAAAAAAGGGGAAAGGAAACTGATATGAGATACAATTGGATGAAGCTGAGAGGAGGGTGGTTCAGAGACCCTCATTTCAACAGCTGGCCATGCATTTCTGCTTTTCTAATTCTTCCTGTACATCTTGCTGGGTAGGACCCTATGTTTTTGCCCCCATTCCAATGATGTTATTATTGGAACCTGCTTGGAATATGCCTGAAAAAGAACAATTAAGACCCTTGAACAGTTCAGGGTTGCAATGTGAAGTGCTTCTATTCAAACCACCAATCAGCCAGCCATGTTCTCCTCTAGATTACTCTCTCCTTTCCCAGCTTATTATTTCCTCCTGCCCTAGAGTCACTGAGTATCCTGTGAAATAATTGGCTGTATTTTAAACCTTTTAGGTAGCGCATGTCTCTTTAAAATCACTATGTCACTGAAAAGTACCTTCTCTTAGAGAGGTCCTTGTTCAGAACCATACAAAATTATGATGGTGTTGAACAAAGGGGGCTTAGGATGGATCTGCGTAATTGTGGCCATTGCAGACTCCTTATTATATGATCACAATTCGGGTGCGTAGCAACTGGCTCACAAGGACACTTTGCAGTGTCCTGTAGACACATGATTGCCATTTACTGCTGGCTCCTGACAAGCAAAGTCAGTGGAGATGCTGCAACCAGGTGGATCCACCTAATGACAGCAACTAGGATGCTGCAACCGCCATCGTAAGCTGGCATGGTCACGTGATAGCGTGCTTTATGATTACTGTATATCACTTAGTGATGGGAGTGCTAATGGAGATCCCATTTACTATTGTCAAGTGAGGACTACCTAGCCAGCATTAACTCAGCAACTGAATTAACCTTATTTATCTATATATCAAGCTTGGAGACTTCCCATCTCACTCCCTGAACCACTCTGGGCAGTGTATAACTAAAACATAAAAACCATACAAATACTGTATTCCAGCAGGAGGCAATTAAACCAGGAATAAAATAAAGTTAAAAAAGGTGGGGGAGGGCCTTCAAGGCACTAATCAGCCCCAATATTGCATGCTCCTCTGAAAGCCCCAAGCAAGGTCTCAGAGCCATGTTTTTACACCTTTCCAAGAAGACCTCCAAGCATTGGGGTCCACCCCACTTCTGGGAGGAGAATATCCCAAGGGCAGGGGCAATGGCAGAGAAGGCTCTCCTCCTACATCCCAGTTGAAATTCCTTACCGATGGGGTCCATCACATACCTTCCCTGTCTGTGGGATGGGCCGATGTAATGGGGAGAAGATGGCATGATGTGTATTTTTGGTACACCAAGAGTAATCAGTCCTTCTAGCTGTCGCTCAGACTTGTTCAAAGGAGAGTGACCCTTTGAGGAGACACTGTTCTCTGCTAGATGGTGAACAAGTGCCCAGTCACAGTTACTCATTTGTGTTTGTATTCCTTAGCTTGGAAGTGATTTCTTTGTTTAGTACAGTAGATGTATTTCGAAGTGCCCAGGTCTCCAGAGGACTGGAGTGAATGACTATAGTTATTGTATCACTTAGTCCTCAGTCATATTTAGATTGTTCTTGGTGTGGGAATAGGAAGTGTTACATCAAAGCCCTTCCAGTCTATCTGCTTTGTGAGTTCCGGTTGGTTGGTCTCATACATGAGTGACCAAAACTATTATAGGATGAAAATTGGTGGTACCCAAACCCTGTTGACTTCCAGCACAGGGACTATTCTGTGCCTTTGCGCTCACTTACTGTCCTAAGTTCAGAACTGCTATAGGGATTCAACTTTGGGAATATGTCAGCTTCTTCTTCAAATAAACAGCCAATATAAGTCTCTCGCCCATAAGGTAAGAAAAACAAAACTCTCTGTAATGCTTCAGGGAATATGCTCAGAGGAAATCAGACAAAACAGATACAGATGTTTGTGTTTTTAACTGAGTATATACACCCAGCCTCAAATGTTCTGCGCGGATGGTATATTTTAGGTCTCATTTAGGACTCATTTAGCTTCTTCCAGCCATAAGGTTGCGCCAGTCAACAGATGATGCGATGAACCTGCGCAGAAGTTTAACAGGGTGGCGCCTTCATGCTTGCGCTGATGGCGATGCGTCGCAAAACACATCCAGCGTGCAGTAAGAATAAAGAAGAGGTGTGTTGCACAGTAACCAGAATCGTAACTGCAGAGTGTTAAACAATCCCTTCCTTTCCCAAAGCAAACTTCTCCTTTTCAGCTTGGTGGTTTTCTGGTTTTCTTTCGCGCAGAGACAGGGAGACGTCGGTCCCTACGAAGACCCTTGGATGAGCTGTGGGTTCCAGTCCACTTGCTACCAGCAGAGGGCGATCTGTCCCCTTTGGGATGAGACCACAAGCCAGGAGGTGCCCACTGGCTTAGAATATCACAGCACAGGTAGGAGAGATCCAGCTTCTCTTTATTTGGCTTTGCTGGCCGGAAAACGGGTCTTACGTTCCTCCCTTGCTACGGTCTCAAGTTCTGAGTTACAAATCAAGAAGCTCCTGTGACTTCTTGCCTCTGCCAGGAAACGCTAAGCAAGCTGCTCCCTCCCAATCTCTTTGTGTTGTGCAGGTGACGGGAACACTGTCCTCCTGTAAAGAGGTGCTGCTGCGTTGTATGTCGCAAGAGATGTACGAATGCACACGGAAGGAACTACGTACAAGGGCTTGCACCTATGGCAGTGGTTTAATGTGCACACAGCATGCTTCCTCGTTTATGTGTTCTTCAAGGCTATTAATGCAACAACATCTACAAGGATAATGCAATGCATAAATGAAACAGAGAGCTATTGAACACGGCAGCTCTAATGCCTACCTTGGGCATTAGTACAACAGCATTTACTGTACATTATATGGCAAAAGTGCCCCAGTCGTGGTGTAGTTTATGCATTCGCACAACATTAAAGCATGAACAAGGTTGATGAAATGAATTTGTAGACAGCAGAAAGCAAACAGGTGGTAGCTTTTGACCAGTGATACTGGAGTTACTGTCATGAGAATCAGGAGTATAAGCAAGATGAAGCAGCCTTTCCCATGCATCTCAGAGAAAGTCCTACTGAGCTCAACTGGGGTTACTTCTGGGTCGATTGGGAAGGTTTATAATTTCCTCTGACTCTTAGATGGAAGAGAAAACGAATTAGGAATAGGGAAATCCTTCCCATTTCAGTTTCTTTTGCATGATTTTCTAAACAAATGTTGCAATTAATGGGGGTGTTTCTTCCACACCTAGTGTATGCAGTAATAATCGTATAGTATCAAAGCCTTCCTCTGCCAGGGCTGCATTGCCAATATTTTCTTTGTGTACATTGACAAATTTCCACAAATATGTTTAGATAACTTTTTTCCCTGCTTGAACACTTTGGGGAAGTTGTAACTTTGGGGATTTGTATTGGTAGGTTTAATATTATTACTTCTGAGTGGCTGAACAATACTATTTTCATTGGCTCATCAAAGGGAAGAAGAAAATAACAACTGAGTCATCTATATATGCCTTTTGAATGGCATACAGAATAGATAGCTATGGCCAGGACAATAAATATGATCCAATGAAAATTCAACATTAAATTAATTTTCCCCATGTATCATTTAAATATTGCAACTGGGTAATGTGATTTGGAGGGTTCTAAGCACTGCGTTTACAATTGGGGGGGAGGTTAGAATAATCCAACAGAAGTCATAAATCCTTCTGGAAGAACATTTCAAAGCGATATATTTATATATAATATATAATAATATTTATTTATTAAATTTG